>JAQQSZ010019170.1:0-10423 GCA_028646595.1 Phalanger gymnotis
TTATTTTGGTATATGGTGTAAGATATTGGTCTATGCCCAGTTTCTGCCCTACCATTTTCCAATGTTCCCAGCAGTTTTTGTGAAATAGTGAATTCTTCGCCCAGAAGCTGGCCTCTTTGGGTTTATCAAAGAGTAGATTGCTATAGTCGTTGACTTCTCCATCTTGTGTACCTATGCTATTCCACTGATCCCCAACTCTGTTTCTTAGCCAGTACCAGGTAGTTTTGATGACTACTGCTCTATAGTACGGTTTAATATCTGGTATGGCTAGGCCACCTTCTCTAGCATTTCTTTTCATTAATATCCTAGATATTTTAGACCTCTTGCTCTTCCAGATGAATTTTGTTATTATTTTATCCAGCTCTGTAAAATAATTTTGGGTAGTTCAATTGGTATGGCACTGACTAGATAGAGTAACTTAGGTAAAATTGTCATTTTTATTATATTAGCTTGGCCTAACCATGAGCAACTGATATTATTCCATTTATTTAGATCTGACTTTATTTGTGTGGAGAGATCTGACTTTATTTGTGTGGAGCACCTCTCATTTCTTTCTCAGTGTCTAGGTTGTCACATGGCTTGCTGGTGTAGACCTGATTGATATTAATTTAAAATCTAATTCCATCCTCTTTTCAGAAATTTCTATGTTTTTGCATCTTTACGGATACCATTAAGAGTTATGTTCTCAATTTATAGGAGTTTATTTAATGGGTTTGTATATTTGTAGTTAGTTGGAAATTTCCCCAAAATGTCCTCATGCTTACATGAATTCATTAACTACCCTCCCCCTGCCCCCAAGCAAATTCTTCGGTTTCTTGAGTGAGATTCTGCCCACCACAATATTCCATTGGCTGCTTGCTTTAAATGATGCAAGAGTTGCTAACTGGAAAGGGGAGTCAACTGCTTCCTGAAATTCCTTCCTAAGGCAATGTTGTTAACACTAGTGGTGAGTGAAAAATCAGAGTGAAGAGAAGTGCTGTTTAGGCTGATGACCTGTGGGAAGCAAAGTGATGAAGTCATTGAAGTTTTTTCTGCAGCCTGCCCCTTTCCCTTCTCTTCTAATATAAATACCATTCCCCTATATTTCTGAGCTGCTTCTTGGCTCCCTGGGTTCTTGACCTAATGGTCCATGTCTAGAATTTCTCCACACTTGTCTCTACCAAAACACACTCTCAGTTTTTCCAGTGGACTAACTCTGATCAAGTTATACTATATGTACAATGCCTGATAAATATGAATAGTATGCTATTAAATTCACAAAAAATAGGGGGTAGGGAAAAGGGACTATACTCAGATTGGGAATACAAAAATAGGAAAAATGGAGTCTTTAAAGAGCTGACAATCTAATACAAGAGATAGTTACCAATCACCAAATCTTTTGATCCCAGGTGCAAGAGATATGGACAAAAGAGAGATCTACACTAAATTCTATAGGAGCATTTGAGTATCAAGAGATATCTTGAGCTGGGAGAAGGCTTGGCTGAGTTATCATAGGGCTTAATGTCTTTATTCAAAGGCACAGAATTTTTAATAGTGAAATTTCAAGTATTATAATATCATAAATCTGAGTCATACCTTTGTAACCCTGGGATGTCATTCTACCTCTCCAGATTTACTTTATGCATCTATCATCTGAGGGGTTTGGGCTATATGATCTCTGAGATCTCTTCCTGCTCTAAATTCTAAGAGGCTTCGAATAGATTACTTCCTGCTTTCTTTCTAGTTTTTAGGACAAATAGTTATTCAGACTATGTACAAGCACTTTAGAATCTGGAGATCATTACTATTTGAGGCAACCTATACCATACTACCTCTTAAAAGAAGGAGGAAAGAGAGAAGAGATTGGGGTCCAAGGCAGAGTCTTAATCAATATCAAAGTTTAGGGAGTATGAAATGGATAATGACCTAGCAAAAGACTATACAATTACAGAGGTTTGAACTGAATGATACCTTAGAGATACCTTTCATTTGATTGATGAGAAAATTGAGGCACAGAGATGTTAAATAACTTCACAAAGATAATTACCTACATAATTAGGTAATTAGTAACCAAGCTAGTATTTGAACCAAAATCCTCTGACCAAATCCAAACTTTCCATTGTCCTACACATTTTTAAGCCTTTGAAAGAACACTCACACAGTCAATAGAATAACCAGAAGAGAGTAGTGTCGCAAAGAAACAAGGTAAAAGAGAGTAATCCAGAGAAAGAGTTGATCACTGTGTCAGAAGTTGTAGATAGTTCAAGGATGGTAGGTGAAATGCTATGCAATTTATGAAGAGATCATTTTTAACTGTGAATTTAACAGTACCAGTTCAGTGGTGAGCCATATTTCAAGAGGTTGAGAAGTGAATGGGAGATAAGGGAATAAAGACAGAAAATATATACAATTTTCTTGGGAGTTTAGCAGTAAAGGGGAAATATGTGATGGTGACTTGAAGGGATAGCATGAGCACTGAAGATTTATTTATTTTAAACATAAGAAGTCTCTTTGTAGCGGGGGAGGGGAGAGGAGGGAACCAATACATAAGGGTATTGAATATAAAGTGAATATGAGAAAGAAGAAATGATGGCAGTGATGTGTTCCTTTTTAAATCTCTCTCTCTTAAATTTTTTACTGATATGCCTTGATTTTTTATATTATAAACGTTTGTAGATTACCCCCAATCTATGATAGGTCTTCTATAACAAAACAGGACAATGAAGTAAATGAAATAAAATTAATGATAGTGACTTCACCTGAAAATGCATATAATATTCCTTACCTATAGCAACCATTACCTCTCTATCCTTAAATTTTGTTTTATAAGAGGAATCTATGAATCTTCTGGGGGTGGAACTAAGATGGCAGAGTGTAATGGCAAGCAAAGTGGGACTTTTTCCTGTTTTTTCTTTTGGAGTTCTTCTCAGCACTAAGGCACTCAAGTGCCTTAGATTGAGTACTGCCTTTGTTTGAATCAAGAGTCTTTGATTGAAACAAGAGCTGTTGATGACCTGCTTAAATCCCAAGGAAGCCTATGTCACATGAGTTTGAGTCACATGGCTGTGATGCCCTCTGACCTTGAAGAAGTGTGTGTGTGTGTGTGTGTTTATAATATATCTATATCTCTATATCTATCTATCTATCCATCTATCTATCTATATCTATCTATCTACATCTTTATCTATATCTATGTATCTATATGTATATATATGTGTATATACATATATGTGTGTATATACATATATGTATGCATATACATATATGTATACATATATATGTATATATACTATGAGATTAGCATTTTGCTTTGAGGCTCACTCATTTGAAGAATGTTCATGTGATTTGGCCAGAAGAGACTCTGGGTAGGCATTAAGGAATCCCCCACCCCTGGCTTTGAAAAAAACAGGTGTTGGTGCTTCTCTTTCTGGTAACTATGCATGTATGTATTGCTATGGACAAACAGTCTGTTGATTTGTGTTATTTGCTCTGTTTATATAATTTCTGCTTGTAATTTCTGTTTGTGTTTTCTCTGAAGTTCATGGTGCTGACTTTTTCTCCTGAACTAAGTAAACAATATTTGTATGTTTACTTAAACTGAGATTGTAAACCCCTTTATATTGCCTTCCTTAGAAAAGCAGATCAAAGAACCTATGCTAGCAGCCCTCCTGTGTGCTGGTGTTATTGGCCTTACATAGCCACAGTAGTGGCAAGTAACATTGTTGTTACACAGAGTTGAGAAAGTACTCAGCAGGCATCTCCCAACATTTCCCTCTAATCAACTTTAAAATAATATTTCAAATCAAATTCTGGAGTGGTAGAGACAACAAAAGGTCAGAGTAAGACATTGTTCCAGCCCAAGACACCATAAGAATTCAGAGAGATCCGTAGCAAGGGAGAAGATGCTGGCCTGGAACCCACATGGATGAAATGCCAGTGGTGGGACAGCCTGTGGTGGGACTCAGCAGTGATGACAGAAGCAGTAGCAGCATCAGCTTTGAAAGCTCTCAAGCCAGACACTGTAAGAGGACCTGGCAACTGGCCTGAAGGAGATTACAGCGTACCCTTATGTTAGCACTGGAGGAGGGACCAGAGACTATTTGGCAACTCCATTGCCTATACCCACTTTTGGATTATAATTAAAGGCAGAGAGGAGCACTTTCAATCAAGAGGGAGTGATAGTCCTGAGGGACAGTATCACTTCTGGTCCCCACCCCCCAAAATAAATTACTAATATCAAAAATGAAAAAGGTGAATGCACCACCAATGAAGATAAAATTAAAGCAATAATTAGGAATTAATTTGCCCAATTGTATGCCAGTAAACCTGACAATCCAAGTGAAATGGATGGATATTCACAAAATTAAAAACTGCCAGGTTAACAGAACAATAAATAGAAGACTTTAAACCTTCCTTAGAGAAAGAAATTGAATGAGCTCCCTAGGAAAAAAATTCCCAAGGCCAGAAGAATTTACAAGTAAATTCTACCAGTTATTTAAGGAAAAATTAATCCTGATACTGCTTAAACTATTTTTAAAAATAGGTAAAGCATTCTTACCAAATTCCTTTCATGACACAACATTATTTTGATACTCAAACCAGGAAGAACAAAAACAGAGAAAGAAAACTATACACCATTTCTTAATGAAAATAGGTGCACTTTTAAAAATAAAATATTAGCAGTGAGATTATAGCAACATATCACAAAAATCTTAAACTGTGATCAGAGGGGATTTATACTAGGAACACGGGTCTAGTTCAATATTAGGAGAACTAGCACATAATTGATCGTATTGATAACAAAAACAAGTCACATGATTATATCAATACATGCAAAAAAAGCCTTTGACAAAATACGAAACTCATTTTTAAAATGATTTTCTTTCTTAAAATGATAAGTAGTATCTACCTAAAACTAAGAAGAAGCATTATCTTTAATGGGGATAAACTTGAAGCCTTTTTAGTAAGATCAGAAATAAAGCAAGAGTGTCCATTATGGCCACTATTATTCAACATCGTACTACTAGAAATGAAGGCCAAAGTAATACAACAGTAAAAAGAAATTAAATGAATAAAAACAGGCAATGAGGAAAGAAAACTCTCCATTCTTTGCAGATGTTATGATGGTATACTTAGAAAACCCTAGAGTATCGATTAAAAAATAGTTGAAACAATTGACAATTTCAGCAAAACTGTGAGATGTGTAAGTCCATATGAGGGTTTTATAAACTACCAACAAAACACAGCAGGAAAAGATAGAAAGAAAAATTCCATTAAAGATATATATAAAATACTGGGGAGTCTACCTGACAAAACAAACCCAGTGATCATATGGATCCAATTACAAAATAGTTTTCATAAAAACAAAGATGGATGTAAACAATTGAAGAAATGCTAATTACTCAAGATCAGGCTAAATCATTATAACAACATTGTTTAATAACATATGTTTAATAATATTAAGCCAAATTTTACCATACCAATAAAGCTACCAAAAATTATTTTATAGAGGTAGAAAAAATAGTAACAAAATTGACCTGGATGCAAAAATAAAATAAAGAATACCAGGGGAATCAATGAAAACAAAATGTGAAGGAAAACAGCCTAGCAGTTCCAGATTTCAAACGCTATTACAAAGTAGTAATCATCAAAACAATCTGGTACTGGCTAAGATATAGAGGTGTAGATGAGTGGAATAGATTAAGTATACAATATACAGTAGGAAATAACCATAGCAATCTAGAATTTGATAAACACATTGATCCAAGCTGGGGGTAAAAATTTACCATTTGACAAAAATTGCTAGGAAAACTAGAAAGCTGTTTTGCAGAAACTAGGCATAGACCAGCATCTCATGCTGTATACCAAGATAAGGTCAAATGGGATAAATGACTTAGATATAAAGGATGATATCATAAGCAAATTAGGGGAACATGGAAAAATGTACTTCTAAAATCTATGGACAAGGGAAGAGTTTATGACCAAACAAGGGATGAAGAGCATTACAGAATAGATAATTTTAATTATATGAAATTTAAAAGTTTTTGCACAAACAAAACTAGTGCCAAAATTAGAAAGAAACTGGGAAAAATTTACTGCAAATTGCTCTGATAAACATCCCATTTCTCAGATATAAAGAGGACTGAGTCCAATTTAAATGCGACATTCCCTAGCTGATAAATGGTCAACTATGGAAGGCAGCTTTCAAAGGAAGAAATCAAAACTATCAATAATCATATGAAAAAAATGGCCTAAACAGCTACTAATCAGGAAAAAATGCAAATTAAAACAACTCTAAGATGCTACCTCACACCTACCAGATTCACAAGCATAACAGAAAAGGAAAATGACAAATACTGGAGAGGATGTAGAAAATTTGAGACACTACTACACTGTTGGTATGAACTAGTCCAAGCATTCCAAAGTGCAATTTGGAACTATGCCTGAGGGTTTGTAAAAGTGTGTATACCCGTTGATCTCTTTGCATATCAACCAACCATTAGTCAAAAGGCATTTGCTTGCTTCTACTAAAGCCCCCCTCAAAGGTCCTGCCCATGGAGTGACAAACTCTGATCCCCTCTCAGTCTGTTGTCTGAGAACTGGACATAATAAGTTCCGAAAGACTCATTATGAAGTCATCCACTGAGTTATGAATTTGGAAGTCGTGAGACTCTCAAAGACCATATGTCAGAGTGAATAACGAATCATAGCAATCAAACCATAGATCCTGGAAGCTTTGAAATAAGATGAAATGAATTTGTTTCAGTGGCCACATTACATGATTTAATCACCTGAGGCTTATCTTCAACTAAAATAAATCAGCCTTCCTGTGTTCTGTAAATGATGAATTTACTTTTAAAATCTAAATATAAAATTGCATTTGTTCCAATTAAATTTCACCCTGATTATTTCTGCTAACCATTCTAACCAGTTGCCTATATGGTATGATTTGAAGAATAGCAAAAAGGTCTTCCTATCTATTACATCATAACTCCCACAGTAGCCCATCTAGTGTTGTCATCTCTTAAGGATGCTTGAATATTTACTAACTTAAAACATTTAAAGATAAGGTGTATTGTTTTTTCTCATCAACCCATCACCTAGCAAAATTTAGAGTTAGGCTCCTTAGCCCCGAGAAATGGGACATAGGAATGTACTAACGATGAAAATAAGGTTTCACACCAAGACACTACTCATGGTAAATTGAGGAAATAATAATTATACTACCTTATATTGAAATGATGTTTTTGCTTTTGCTTTTATAAGCAAAGTTATAAGTTATAAGCCCTTATAAGTCCACACAGAACAGTGTCTGGCATGCAGTAGGCACTTACATATGCCTATTGTTTGGTTAAACAACTCTATGTCAGATCCTGGTAATCATAGAATAATATGGCAGGGTGGGGTGGGGAAAGTGGGGTGGAAAGAACAAATATGAATTTTGAATGGTTCATAATTTTTTTTCCTAGGACTACCCATAAACTCTTATACTTAAATCTAAGGAAAAAAAAACAACTTGCACATGGATGACTTATTTAATATAGGCAGGAGCTACAAGTGTAGAAAGTAATAATAATCACTTTTGCATTATTAGTATATACATACTTATAATATATGCATATATTACATTATAGTCAACCATATATTCACAGATCACTTAACAAATAGTATTTCATTTTATTCTCATAACAACTCTGGGAGATAGATGCTATTACAAACCCCATTTTATAGGTTAGGAAAATGAAGCAGACAGAGGTTAAGTGATCTTCCTAAGATCACAAAGAGAGTCAAGTGTTTGAGGCTGAATTTGAACTAATGTCTCTCTGAAGCCAAGTCCAGCATCCTCCACTGAGCCCTGTGCCTGCTTCTAGCTGGTATAAAGTTATAGTTGCAGAGAGAAATCTAGCCCTTTTGAGCTAGAAGGGGTTTTAGTGTAGGCACTTAGAAAAATGTGAAATACCCAAAATTTATATCTGATCTTTCCACCTAGCACCCTGCCCCCAACCCTTGTCCTATTATGTGTTTGGCACTCTTCCAAGCACTATGGATACATAGAAAAGCAAATACAGTCCCTGACAGCAAGTATCTTACAGTCTATTGGGAAAGATATCATAAAAAACAGCTAAGTACTGCATATTTTATTGTTTAGTCATTCAGTCATGTCCAACTCTTTTTGATCCCCTGAACTGGTCAATGGGCTTTTTTTTGGCAAAGATACTGGAGTGATTTGACATTTCCTTCTCCAGTATTTCCCTATTTTACTGATGAGGAACTGAGGCAAACAAGGACTAAGTGATTTGCCCAGGGTCACACTGCTATAAGTGTCTGAGGCCAGATTTTAGCTCAGGTCATTCTGACTCCAGGCATGGTGCTCTATCAACTACACAACATACCTGTACCATAGACATTGCATATACAGGATAAATTGGAGATAATCAACAGAGGGAAGTTGTTAGTATTAAGGGGAATCCGTAGATGCTGGGACTTTAGCTGGTTCTTGAGGGAAGCTGGGGAGGCCAGGAGTTGGAGATGAGGGAGAGAATTTCAGGTATGAGGAACAAACAGTGAAAATTTGTGGATTTGCTCTAGTATTTTCTCGTATCTATGTCTCTCATCTTTCAAATGGTTGAGTCATTTTAAGGAATATAACCACAAATTTATGGAAGATCAGAAAGATTACATACAAACACCACTCTGGAGAGATCAAGAAAGCACTATGTTTGTTTGTTCTCAGCCTTGGTCACATAAGCTCCTGCCTATACTGAGTGGCAACACTCATTCTATTCAATGTTGTATGGGAGAAGAGGAAGTAAAACCTCCCTAATTATATCTCCTGAAGACCCTTGTTCCTGCGACTCTGCAACTCCCTTCTTTAAGTGTCAAGCACCACATTCCTAGTGAAACCATTCTAGGCAATGTTGACTCCAAAATCAATCTGAAGGTTTTTTTTTTGTATAGGCAGCCATAATAGAAATATCATCCCAAGGTTGAAATTCACTATATCATTATTTGTCAATTTATTGAAGATGGTGCATAGCAAATCCAAATCTTTGTAACTCCAAATCTTTGTAAGTCTGCACCTGGATTAAAACACACACACACACACACACACACACACACACACACACACACACACACACTTCTCAAATACAGGAGGGAGAAGGCTTGTTAGGTAGGACTTTGAAGAGGATCACAGTGTTTTAGTGGATAGCCAGCTCTTTATGAGTCAGTCAGTTGTTGCATATAGATGCCAATAAAAGTAAACATGCTCAAGCTATATTAAGAAAGGTTTAGCGGCAGAGCCAAGATGACAGCTAGAAAGCAGAGACTTGCGTGAGCTCCCACCCGAAGTCCCTCCAAACACCTGTAAAAATGGCTCTGAACAAATTCAAGAACTGCAGAACCCACAAAATAGCAGAGGGAAGCTGGGCTCCAGCCAGGACAGCCTGGATGGTCTCGGGGTAAAGTCTATCACATGGACCTGTGAGCAGAGTGGAGCAGAGCACAGCATGGGCTGAGCTTGGACCACCCAGACCGGGAGCTGGGCAGAGCAAGCCCTCGCACCCTGAATCAGTGAGCTGTGGCAGTTAACAGACTTCTCAACCCACAAACACCAAAGACAAGAGAGAAGGTTACTGGTAAAAACTGCAGGGGAGAGTGTGAAAGGAGTTTGTGGTTTGGCCACTGCTCCAGAGGCAGTGGGGGTGGTGCAGCTGCTTCTGGCCCCAGGCCCACCTGGTGGGAGGAATTAAATGGCGGATCAGAGCAAGGGTACAGAGGCAGCTTAGATCTGAGTCTGGTCAGGATTGGCTGTCCTTAGGGGAGGAGTAGCGCTGGTGTGGCAGAGCTTGCTGTGTAGAAGTAGCTCTGAAAACAACAGTGCAGACCCTCAAGCTTGGAAGAAAGTACTCTATACTCTACAAGCAGTCATATCCCCACGAAAACCTCAAGGGTCAAGTAAATTGTCTGGGAAAATGGCCAGGCAGCAAAAATAGACTCAGATTCAGACTCAGACATTGGAATCTTTCTTTGGTGACAAAGAAGACCAAAACATACAGATAGAAGAAGTCAACAAAGTCAAAGGCCCTACATCAAAAGCCTCCAAGAAAAACATGAACTGGACTCAGGCCATGGAAGAGCTCAAAAAGGATTTGGAAAAGCAAGTTAGAGAAGTAGAGGAAAAATTGCCAAGAGAAATGAGAGTGATGCAAGAAAACCATGAAAAACAAGTCAATGACTGGCTAAAGGAGACCCAAAAAAGGACTGGAGAAAATAACACCTTAAAAAATAGACTAACTCAAATGGCAAAAGAGCTCCAAAACCCAATGAGGAGAAGAATGCCTTGAAAGGCAGAATTAGCCAAATGGAAAAGGAGGTCCAAAAAAACACTGAAGAAAATACTACCTTAAAAATTAGATTGGAGCAAGTAGAAGCTAGTGACTTT
>JAQQSZ010019171.1:0-10423 GCA_028646595.1 Phalanger gymnotis
AAAAAAAAATGAAAAAAAAAAGAAATGAAAATCAACTCCTTGAAAAAAAACCAGGCTAAGAAGAAAAGAAGGTAGTACAATCCAGATATGAGGGACCCAACTTAGGCAAAGACATGGAGATAGGAAATGGAATGTCATTTTCAAGAAACAGCTAGTAGGACCAGTTTATTGGAATAGAAAGAACACAACAGAGAATTATGCAATAAGGTAGGAAATGTAGGTGAGAACTAGATGATGAAGGGTCTTAAATACCACGTGGAACATTTTGAGTTTTATCCCAGAGGCAATAAGAAACCACTGAAGATTTTGAGTACAGAATTGATATAGTCATATCTGTTTTAGTAATAGCAATTTGATGGCTGTGTGATTAGCTGGCATCATGGAGTCTAGTTAGTAGGCTGCCGCAATAGTCTAGTCAGGTGCTCATAAATGCCTCAGGTTAGAGGCTGTGTTCATGCAGGGAAGGGCAAGATGTGAAAGACTTGGACTGAATTTGGGAGAGTTAGTGAAGACCCCATCAGCCCTCCACTTTAGTATCACATTTCAACCATAGCATAAGCCACGATGCTGTCTTTGGACTATACCATGTATCATGCCGGTAGTTGAGATCTGATAAGGAATGAAATGAGACACTCAGTTATTCTGTAGTTAAAAGGAGAATTTCTTAGCCCAAAACGTAGAAAAGATACTCAATAAGGATATAGCACCTAACTGAGGTAGATGGTCCCCTTATCTCCATTAGAAAACTAATTTGCTCATCAGGGCAGGGTACGATAACTTACTGACCCTTAAAATTCCCTAAGTCTGAAGAGTCAGATTCCACATGATCAGGCCTTTAAGCAACCAGGAAGCCAGTCAACCTAGGGCCACCAGGAAGCTGCCAATCAAATCTTGGTGATAATTTCTATTCAGTCTGTTAGGAGGGAAAAGGTGGGGGAGGTGGGATGAGTATAGCTTCTTTGGGATAGGTGACAGTGGGAGCAGGGACCTTGGTAGATAATGATCTATCACACTAGGTTATAGGAGTTTGGGAAGAAATATGAGTGTCAAGTTAGTCATGTTGAGCTTGAGCTACCTTTAGACATCCCAGTAATGCTGTCCAGTAGGCAGTTATTTATGGGAAACAGAGTTCAAGAGAGAAATCAGTGCTGCAGTTGACAAGATCACATTGGCATAGAGAGAAGAGGTCCTTGGGAAATGCCTGCAACCAATGGGTGGGAGCAGGGTAAGGAGGAGGAGGCAAAGGAGATTTGAGAAGGAGTCCCAGAAAGGGTGCTGGGCAAGAAACCAAGGAAAGAGAAAGGCTCCATAGGAAGAGAAAGATCAGTGTGTCAAAAGCTCTTGAGAAGTCAGAGAACACTGAGAAAGACTCTTAGATTTTGGTAACATTGGAAAGAGTAACAATAATAATAGTTTGCCTGTTTGAGTACTTTAGTTTTATAAAGTACTTCATATACATTATCTCATTTGAGCCTCACAACAATCCTATGAATTAAGTGTTAACACTATGCCCAGGGAAAGATAAGTGCTAAATGTCAAAGGTGGATTTCAAATCCAGATCTTCCTGATCTTAACTCTAGTGGTTTTGCCCACAATACCTCATTGCTTGGCAAGTGCTAACAGCACATAAGCCAGACTACAGCTGGAATATTAGGTTCAGTTCTGGGTATTCAGAACAGGGCGACCAGGAGTGCGAAGGGCCTTGAGGTTATGCCATAGTGAAGAAATTGAACATGTTTAGCCTAGCAAAAAGAAGACTTGTCTTCAGGTATTTGAAGGGTTATCATGTAGAAGAAAGATCTAAATCATTGCTCTGCTTGAACCTGAGGGTTCAAGAATCAGAAAAAATGGGTGAGAGTTATGAAGTGGCAAGTTTAGGCTTATTGTAAGGCAGAACCTTCCTAACATATTAGAGTTATCTAAAAGTAGAATGAGAAAAAAGTGACTAGGCTTATTCACCTTTCTGACATGGGGAGAGATGGAGTACAAGGGAGGTGGTGCTAATCATAAAAATTAACGCGGATGTCTGATTTTAAGCAGAGAACAAGAATCTAATCTAACTGGAGATGAATCTTTTTTTAAAAGATTTTTTTCCCCAATTACATGTAAAAATAATTTTTAGCATTCCTTTTTAAAATTTTTTTAGTTCCTTGTATTTTCCACCTCCTGTCCCTCATGGAGAATGCAAGCAATTTAATATATTTGAGAAGTGAGGCCTTTATCAGACAGTTGGGCAAAAAAACCTTTTTTCCCAGTTTCCTGCTTTCCTTCTAATCTTGGCTGCATTGGTTTTGTTTGTGCAAAAACTTTAATATAATCAAAATTATCCATTTTACATCTTATAGTGCTTTCTTTTGTTTGGTCATAAATTCTTTC
This sequence comes from Phalanger gymnotis, assembly GCA_028646595.1. Taxonomy (NCBI): domain Eukaryota; kingdom Metazoa; phylum Chordata; class Mammalia; order Diprotodontia; family Phalangeridae; genus Phalanger; species Phalanger gymnotis. The sequence goes on from JAQQSZ010019171.1 coordinate 2,377, forward strand.
CTTATCCATAGATATGATAGGTAAATACTCCATTCTCCCCCAATTTGCTTATGGAATCACCCTTAATGTCTAAATCATCTACCCATTTTGACCTTTCTTGGTATCAAGTATGACATGTTGGTCTATACCTAGTTTTCCCAGCAGTTTTTGCCAAATAGTGAGTTCTTGTCCCAAAAACTGAGGTCTTTGGGTTTATCAAATACTAGGTTACCATGGTCATTTACCATGGTGTATTATGAACCTAAGCTGTTCCACTGATCCACCACTCTATTTCTTAGCCAGTAATAGTTTTACCACTTTGTAATATAGTTTCTATCTGATACTTCAAGGCCATTTTTTTTCGCTAATTCCCTTGATATCATTTGCTTTTTGTTCTTCCAGATGAACTTTTTTTCCAGTTCTACAGTGATTTTTTGGTAGTTTGCTTGGTATGGTACTAAATAAGTAAATTAATTTAGGTAGAAATGTCATTTTTATTATATTGTCTCAGCCTACCCATGAACAGTTAATATTCTTCTATTTGTTTACAGCTGACCTTATTTGTTTGCAAAGTGTTTTTTAATTATGTTCATATAGTTCCCGGATTTGTCTTGGCAAGTATACTCCCAAGTATTTATATTGTCTACAGTCATTTTAAACTTTTCTAAAATTCTATTCATCTCCGTTTTTGTGCTTCCTTTACCAAGCTTTTTTTTTTTCATGATTCACCCTTTTTTCATGATTTTCTTGCATCGCTCTCATTTCTTTTTCCAATTTTTCCTCCACTCACTCCTCTTATTTGATTAAAATCCTATGTTGTCTTGGGCTTGAAAATTGTTATTCCCCATCCTTTCGTTGTTTTTTGTTATATTAATGTCATTTGGAGGAGAATTTGGGAGAGCCTAGGCAATTCCTTGCCTTTACTCTGCCATCCTGACTCTGCCCCCTTTCCCCAATCTTCTATCTTTAGAAACTTTGGACATCCATATCTCCTTTTATTACCATGACCCAGTCTCAGTAGTTATTAGTAAAACTGATTAGGAAGCCATAACTTGTTTTTTAAATATCTTTTGAGTAAGGGGGATACACAGAGTATTGGCAAAGTTGATTGTGCCTCATTACTGAGGTAATTAAGGGGCATTTCTACCACTGGGAGGGAGAAAGTGGAATATTTCTTTGTGTTTTATACCCAGGCTAAGACCGAGTTATTGGTGACTTGAGTGTTTTTAATTAGCGAGTGGGTGTTTCCTCATAGAAGTTAATGAAATCTTGAAGGAGATAGAGGTTGAGTTGTCATTGCATTAGGGCACTCTTTCTCACTCCTCTAATGTTCAGTATGACTCTAGTTATTTCAGAAAAAGAAAATTAAAGTTAGCAAGAGTTGAAAGAGCTTGAATAATATAGAACTAGATTTTTGGTGCCAGAAATTCTAGCACAAAAGGAGAGATTACTCAGGATTTTAAGTCCTCAGCATTCTTCTCCCACTGCCACGTTGGTGGAGAGAAAGAAGATAAAAACAAAGTAATTACTTTTGTACTACAAAGTCAGAAGACTTGAAAAGCTTTCATTGAAACAGGTCAGTAGTGCAGGATGTTGGTACAAAATAAAGAAAATGTGATACTTTCACCAAATTTCAGTGGGGTGAGGCAAAACTGAAAAGGCCAGGAAAGATTGATCTTTTTATGAACTTTCAGGAAATAGCTATGATTTTTCTCTTCCTTTTGAGTGACAGTGATAATGCCTAGTAATTACGATGATACATAAAACAGGACAGTTTGCAGATGTATAACATTTTTCTTTGCTCCTAAGAGCATTTGTCTATATTTTCGGTAAATAATTATACTGTTCTTAGGCATTTTGCTTGACTTGAAGCATGTTTGGAATGATTAAAAGTCTTTCTTTCTCTCTGCTTCTCTCCCCTCAAATACACTTCTGACAACTTAACTTTCACTTTTAACTTTAACTCAGTGCCCACCTTCACTCCACCATCATTGTTACCTGGTTCTTCATCATGGTGCCATTTGAACTGAATGGGTGAAAGTACCAATAACCTCATAGGGTCCGGGAATGTTGTAACAGTGTGGTGTTTGGTTTTCAGGGAAAGTGAAGAAGGAGCTTGACCATGATGATAACCACTTAAACCTAGATGAAACAACTAAGCTCTTACAAGATCTTCATGAAGCCCAGACGGATCGAGTAGGCTCCAGGCCATCTTCTAATCTCAGCTCTCTTTCTAACACTTCAGAAAGAGATCAGCATCATCTGGGTAAGTTGGTCTAAGAGAGGGTTTTGCTCCACCCTTCCATCAGTTGAAACTTTCAGTATCAGGAACCTGGACATCCTTATTTTGGTTTGGGTAGTCATGCCACTCTTTTGCTACTGAAACAGAATTAAGGCACCCTTATCAGTAGTGCCATTTAATTAGGGCCAGAAACTTTCTGTTGACCAACCCTACAGCTGTTAATGACAATAGAAAATTTGAGTAGGACACCATAGGCTTTATGGAGGTTGACTGTTAGAGAGTTATACAATGGTCAAGTGCCATTCCAGAGCCACCCTCTTTAATATATGTTTCTCTTAATCATTTGGAGTCTACATTCGAGAGACTTGATTACTTCTATAGTGCCATTTTTAATCATCAGGAAAATAATGGAAAGTGGTAGATTTGGCATCAGATGAGATCTGGATTCAAATCTTGCCCTTTCCACTACTAAGTGTCCACAGACAAGTTATCTAGCTTCTCCAAGACTTGAATTCCTCTTGTATAAAATAAGGGTCATAACATTTTTAATACTTTCCTTACAAACTTCTCATGAGACTCAAGAGAAGTATGTGTGTGAGTGGCTATGTAAGCATCAGCAGCTGTTCTTGTCATTATTATTCTTATTTTGTTTCCATCTGGTGGTCAGAGAAGAACTGTTTGAAGTCAATGAACAACTTGGCCAATTTGGGGCCCACTTGTCAAGGAGTTTTTTGTTTTGTTTTTTTTATCTGTTATATCATTTTTGCTATGTCCCTAGGTGCCTTATGTATTGTATGTTCTGATGAATGTTTGTTGGGTGAATGAAAGGATATCATCATAAATGCTTCTGATACATAAACATTGCCTTTCTTGTTGACTGCCTGGAGAGTTACCTTTAATTTTACCTATGGCTAGAATCTGCAGTAAGAGCTAATCTGCAGAAAACTAAGTCCTCCCTATTCACAGCTTCAAGATTTTTGTTTTCCAGCCTTTGTGGCATGCAGTGGCATCCCTTGCACATTGTCCTTCTATGTCACAGATAACAAAACATTTTTTTGTGCCTCCTATCAAAATGTAGCCACATCTCTCTCCAGACTATGGGAATAAGGTAGATGTGGAAAGGAGAGAAAAGGAAGGCCTACAGCAAGGCCTGAGCCTTGGGCCCTCTTTGGATGTGGCCAACGAGCTTCACATCTGCTTGGCTATCGGCATTTTCTCTCTTGCATTATTTTTTTAAGGCTTCATTGTACCTGAGGTTCATCATTTCCACCTGGCTTCTCATATATTCTCAGGGTGCTCTACAATAGTTCTGCCACCAATGGAGAGAGTCCCTTATAATATTTGTCAGTTACTTAAAAGCTGGGAACAATGACTTTTACAAATGGAGTGATGACAGTTTTCTCAAATTAATTTCCAGTGCATTTTGCAGCCATTAATTTAGAGTGACAAAATAATACTATGTAGGAAATCTACAAGTAGAATTTCATGACTACATAGCCACCAAAATATTGATGACAAACCATGAAAATGTGTGATCTCTTCAGTCTTATTTTTCCCCATGTTCACAGGAAGCCCTTCTCATCTTAGTGTTGGAGAACAGCAAGACATGGTTCACGACCCTTATGAATTCCTTCAGTCTCCAGAACCCACAGCCTCTACTAATAATTAATCTGATGGAGATGGATTTTTGAGGGGTGTGTGTTTTTGCTTTTTAAAATAATTGCATGTACTGCTTTTATAAAGTTTTTGTCAAGGGACAAAGACTTCCACTTTATCCTCTTTGGAATGAGGAAAGCAGCTGTATTATACTGCCACGGGGGATGGGGAAATTGTCTCCATGATATCATGTCAACACACCACATATAGCAGTTTTTGTATATAGTGTAATAGATGAATCTTGGATAGTGAAGATATAAATGATGTGTTCTACAGCCAGGTTTATAAAGGTATGTTTGATCAGTTTCTGCGCATCATGATTTCTGTCCTAAAAGCTGTCTCTAGTCAGTAGTGTTGTACCATTCTGTTCCTTTCCTCAAGAGAAGCAAAGGTCTTCAAGAAGTGGTACGTATGACACGATTTCAGAATTTTTATTCCCGTGTTCTCTATTTTAAAACAGCCCATGTTATTCTGAATCTGAAAAATGAAGTTTCTAAGCCTTCTATGCACGCCTTCCCTGGTCCTCACAAGGCATTTGATTTGGAAACCTAAAGGGAATAACTTGAAACCTGTTTTGTGGGTGGGTGGCATTGTCGCTTCCCCTCTGCTAATAAATGCTGATATACTTGAAGTTAAGGGAACTCACGTCCTATTGTCTTATTAACCTGTATGCATAGGAAAGGAGTGACAGACACTATGCTGGAAGAGCGTACATTTTCCTGCATTTTTTTAATGAAGTGTTAAGTTTCAGCATTTATGTGACAAGACTTTTTTATTCTTGATATGTTTACTGGATGACTGTTAATATTTACAGGATATTGTAAATACAGCAATTAATAAAAGATATGCCAAAAATTATACTTGGAGTTTGGAAACAACCGTTTTGTCCTAGGAATACTGAGCATGTATTTTCAACATTTGCTTTTTGTTGTTGACATTTTTGTCCTAAAAATATGAGAATTTCTTCCCAGACATAAAATCATACAACTTAACAAATGGAAGAGGCCTTAGAATCATCTGGTACAACTCCCCAGTTTCGGATAACTTGGTTCAATTCAGTTCAATGAGTATTCATTGAGTATCACACAGACAGAAATTATGTAGTTCTCCCTTGCCTTAGGGAGCTTACGTTCTGCTGAAGGGAAACAGCATGTACACAAATGACTAAATACAGAGTGATTTCAAAAGGGAAGAGTGATTCTGAGAATCAGTAGAGATCTTGGTGGCACAGGAACAGAGTCTTAAAGCCCTTTACAACCTGGTTCCAGCCTACTTTTTCCAGACTTTTTCACATTATTCACCAGTACCTATCTCCCAAAGTAATTGTGAGGATAAAGACAATAAATCTTAAAGCAGTATATGAGATAGATAGAGGTATAGCTATATGTTTATTAGCTATTATTTCATATACCCAGCCAGACCAAACGACTAGCTATTCCCCGATTTCATCTTTCACTTACACAGACTCTCTTCTACATGGAATGCCTCCTCCTCTCAACTCTACTTCTTGGAAATCCTTCTATCCTGCCAGTGTTTAGCTCAAATGCCTCCTTCTTGGATCCTCCCAGGTTAAAGTGTGGAACAAGCATTTTACTTAGAATCAGAGACCCTGGGGTTCAAAACCCCTTCCCTACTCCATCCTCCATCCTCATTCTTCTTAAAACCTGGGTGACTTTTTAGGCAAGTTGCATAAACTCTCTGGGCCTTCATCATCGCAAAAGTTAGAAAATTAGATGAGTCAAGTATCTTCCACCTCAGTGCTGATCTTCACATTTTCTTAGAGCATTTTGGTTGCCTCCTTCGCCCTAATCACACTTGATTTTGTATCATGTATAGGTGTGTATATGTCATTTTAATAGATTGTTTTCCCCTAGTAGATTATGAGCTCCTTAAGGGCAAGAACTATAACTTTTTTTTTTGCCTTTATATCCTTCACTCTTAGCACAATGTCTTTTATGCAGTAGGTATTTAATAAATGTTTATTGAATTTGAGGCAATTTTGGATAGGTAAATGCTATTCTTGAGAACTTCAAAATGGCTTCAGATAGACTAGATTTCTTCCGACTGGGTCATTTGTTTCTACCCGATTCAGAAGCAGGTAGCAATCAAGGTATTCAATGTATTTTGGAAGACTTTTAGTCACAAAACATCTCTCAGTTTCCCATGTAATGTCTATATACAGTTATTCATATTCCTAATTCTGAAAGAATCAACTATGAATGCATCTCTTCCTTCTAGGAGTGGGGGTAGGATTTCTCCCAATACCTGGGAATATTAGTCCTCAGTATTATTGATTGTCCAGAATCACCCCCTTCCTATCTTCCTGCCTTCATTCTCTCCCTTCTCCTGTCCTTGCTTTGCGCTATGCTGATCTCAGTACTCCTTCAGTAGCTCCCAGAGTCTACCTCAATCCTTATCCTGCCATGCAAGGTCAGCCACAAGTCTAGCTCTGACATTCCTTTCTAAACTTCTCTCGACACTGTTCCCTTTCACATTCTCTGTGTTCCTGCCAAGCCAAATGACTTTTCCCCCATTCCTGTCCCAACTTGTCCCATCTTTGTGCTTTTGTTAGTGCTGCCTCCATTAGCCTGAATGAATTCATTCTTCTACTCAAACTACATGGCTGCTTGGTAAAATCTCAGTATCATGACTTCTCATGTATGAGTGGTATATTCCTTACTTTCTCAATGGGTGGCATGGGAAGGAGAGAATTTAGAACTCAAGATGTTAAAACTGAATATTAAAAATAATTTTTTTAATCTTACGGCATTTCATTAGGAGCCACCATGAAGTTGTCACCAGTCTCTCCTCTACCATATGAAAATCATCTCATTCTCACATTTCTCAGCACTTTGAACTGGGCCATCTATTTTGGATTGTTAGGTACCTTTTTAGCTCTTGTTTGCACAATAGCCCTTGAGGCGGGGGCTTCTGGGAAGTGCTACTTTTGAACTTCTTTAGGATCCCTACCCTCTCCTCCACCAGGTGCTAACCCACCATCATCCAGCTGCTGAATATTTGCAGTTTAGGTGTCCAAAATGTTAGTAGTGGCATTTTTTCTAGTAGCAAAGAGCAGAAAACGATGCCCATCATTGTGCAGATGCCCAAGCAACTCAGGAGTGGTTAAGCAAATCCTACATGGATGTAATGGAATATCAGTATGTAATAAGAAATTAATATGGTGAATACACAAGCATGGGAAGGCTTTTATGAAATGTTGCAAAGTAAGGGAAGTAGAACCAGGAAGACACACCCAAGGACTACAAAAATAGGACACAACAAAACAAAACTGAACGTTGTGAAAGTGTAATGACTAAGCTTGACCCCAAAGAAGGAATATTAGAAGTCACCTCCCCACCACCATTCCTACCCTACTAGTTTCTTTGCCTTTTCACCGGTTCTGAGTGCAGCAGATAACCTGCTGTGACACTGGCATCGGGAAGAAGGTGCTAACACGTGAGAACAACTCACAGATGAAAAAACAAAGCACAAGGCGGTCCACTCCCAGGAATGTTACTGCCTGTGCTCTCAATCCTGCTGCGCCTCCCCCTTTACCATTATGACTTGGCTCTAGTTTTCTTGCTCCCAAGTTTCCCTTTGATTTCTTTGCCTCCCATGTTCATTAGCTTCTCCACCTCTGAATTTCCTTGTCCTTGGTTCCTGATTCTCAATCTCTGAGGTAGCACAGTGGATAAAACACCAGCCCTGGAGCCAGAATCCTGATTTCAAATTCTTCCTCAAACATTTATTGGCTGCGTGACCCTAGGCAAGTCACTTAGTTCCTGGCTTATTCAGGTTCCTAGCCTCAGAAGCTGAGATGCAACAAAGTATGGATCAATTCTCTGCTGCTTGTGCTAATTTTGGCCTAACAACACCAAGAAAACAGGTGCTCCATCAGCTACCACCACACCACCCATATGTGTAACCATCGGTTATAGCAAATGGAGAAGTTTTGAATGCTGGGGATAAGTTCAGTTACCTTGGTAGTGTACTTTCCAGGGATATACACATTGATAATGAGGTTGATGCACATGTTGCCAGAGCTAGCTCAGTGTTTGGGAGGCTCCAAAGAAAAGTATGGGAGAGAAGAGGTATTAGACTAATTACCAAACTGAAGGTCTACAGAGCCGTTGTGCTCACCTCATTGTTGTATGCCTGTGAAACCTGGAC
>JAQQSZ010019172.1:0-10423 GCA_028646595.1 Phalanger gymnotis
AAGATATTATAAAACAGAACCAAAGGAATGAAAAAATGGAAGACAATGTGAAATATCTCATTGGAAAAACCACTGACCTGGAAAAGAATCCACTGATTGCTTCCTAAAAAAGATCCCAAAAAGAAAACTCCTAGGAATATTGTCACCAAATTCCAGAGTTCCCAGATCAAGGAGAAAATACTGCAAGTAGCCAGAAAGAAACAATTTGAATATTGTAGAAACACAATCAGGATAACCCAAGATCTAGCAGCTTCTACATTAAGGGATTGAAGGGCTTTGGAATACGATATTCTGGAGGTCAAAGGAGTTAGGATTAAAACCAAGAATCACCTACCCAGCAAAACTGAGTATCATGCCCCAAAGCAAAATATGGACTTTCAATAAAATAAGAGGAGTTTCAACCTTTCTCAGTGAAAAACCAGAGCTGAATAGAAAATTTGACTTTCAAACACAAGAACAAAAGAAACATGAAAAGGTAAACAAGAAAGAGAAATCATAAGGGACTTACTAAAGTTGAACTGTTTTGTTTACATTCCTACCTGGAAAGATGATGTGTGTAATTCATGATACCTCAGTATTAGGGTAGCTGAAGGGAATATATAGACAGAGGACACAGGGTAAGTTGAATATGAAGGGATGATATCTAAAAAAATAAAATCAAATTAAGGGATGAGAAAGGAATATATTGAGAGTTGCATGCAACTGGGAAATAAGATATACAGGCAGTGAGGCATAGAAATCTGTCTTGCCCTACGACGGGAAAGTAGGGGAAGTAAGGGAAAAGGGAATGAGGTGGGGAGAAGGGTGACAGAAGGGACGGCTGAACGGTGAACAGGGCAATCAGAATATATGCCATCTTGGAGTGGGGGGAGGGTAGAAATGGGGAGAAAATTTGTAATTCAAAATCTTATGGAAATGAATGCTGAAAACTAAAAATATTAAATAAATAATTAAAAAAGTAATGTAAATTACATTTGAAGTAATGTATAGGGAAGTTCCCTGGGATCTCTGGAGGTTTCAGCCAAAACCTAAAGCTTTTTTGTGTCTCATTGCCCAAATTGCTCATACCTTGGTTTTAGATCAGTTCGTCTGAGGGCAAAGTTAACTCAAACTGCCCCAGAGCTCCTCCACTCCAGGCCCATAATACTACTCCCAACCCTGATCCCCCAAAATCAAAGTGGCCAGGGTCATAAAACATCTTCACAGCACAATAACTTCTGCCCCCTGATCCTTCCAGCAAAATTAAGAGGGCTCCATCAAAACAGCACCAAAGGACAGGCATGAGCCCTTCTTATTGACCTATCTAACCTTCTTGGGCCCCTCCCTTGGATGTGTCTGGGTCATATGTGGCCCCGTTTGGGGCCTGCCTATAGCTGGTCAGGGCTCTAGTGCTGTTTTGTCCAGCTGCAAACCAGGGTGCTACTGCCTTTTTTTCACTGCAGGTGTGATCAGCTGCTTCTGCAGGCTGTGTGCCTCACTGTTGGAGGTGCTATCATTGCCCCCTGAGCCTTACTACCCTCAAAGGCAGCTTTCACTACTTTCCTTATTGAGCCTTTTGCCATCGGCCTTGTTTGAACTTCTACCTGAAGGCTTCATGTTAACTCCCCTCATTACTGCCGGATAGTATAAACTTGAATTTGTATCTGAGTGCCTGTGTTCATCCATACCCTATTCCTAATTTAAGGGATCTTAAATACAAATTACAGATCTGCAAGGATGTTAATGTGTAGTATTCAAGAAGCGTTGATGACTATGTTTTTCTAAAAATACGTATAGAGCTTTGGTAGTGTTTATAATGTTGAGCACAATAGTTTTTACTGTAATTTGTTAAAAAAATGGTTAAGTGCATTTCAGTCCCTCCTACTTCAGGTGATCAGCTTCTTGAAATTCCAGCTGAGTAAGTGAGTGCCTTTCCCCTTTTGTGTTTCAGGGTTCTGTTGCAAACAAATTCTATGTTCACAATGACATCTTCCGATACCAAGATGAGGTTTTTGGTGGTTTTGTCACTGAACCCCAAGAAGGTAAAGAAAGCAACACATAACTGACTTTCCTTTTTATATGCCAATTTATCGGTCAGCTCTTGGTGTCTCAGAACTATTACGCAGAGGCTGACATATTTAGTTCATTGACCACTTTTTGAATCTTTGTAATTGCACCTTTTAACTGAAGAAAAAGTTTTTCTGTTTAATTTGAATGGATCAGGATCTACATTTCTTTACTGTTAACCACCTTATGCTAGAGCTGATGGTTAAAATTTTAAAGTATTTGTACCTTGGAAATTGGCAAATACAAATCAGGACTGGGTTAAAGTCTTGTTTGTGCAGATTTAAGAAACTGATAAAGAAAAATGATAACAAAGCAAATTAAACTGAAAAGTGTATTCCGTATATACATTTTTCCTTGTTAGTTTTACCAGCACACTGCTTGGCCCATATGACAAGACCATCTAATAGGTTCCTTACAGTGATCTTTTTGATGTGTGAGTAACTTAGCCCTCCTAGTTGAGGTTTAAGATGATTCTGCCATCTACTTTATCTTACTCATTTTTATTTAGAGGGCAAGGGAAGTAACACAAGTGACTTTATATATAAGAAAGAATGTAATTAGTGCCAGATATTGCACTGTACACTCTTAGCCCTACCTTATAAATTCTGTTCGTTAGTGAAATTGTAGTTTCCACTGAGGGATACTTCTACAAAGAGCTAAAGCCTTAAATTGATTATAAGGATCTGGTAACTAGGGTTTCTCATGTATTGTGTATCTCTCCAAATTTTTTTTTTTGTTTTGGTGAGGCAGTTGGCGTTAAGTGACTTGCCCAGGATTCCACAGCTAGTAAATGTCTAGTGTCTGAGGCTGGATTTGAACACAGGTCCTACTGACTCCAGGGCTGGTACTCTTATCTACTGTGCCACCTAGCTGTTCCTCCCAACTGTTTTACCTAATTTTTTCAAATTTATATCTCTTGATCGAATAGTTGCATAATTGTTTTAATTAATCTTCTTCCCCAATACAGAATCTGAGGAAGAAGTAGAAGAACCAGAGGAAAGACAGCAGACTCCTGAGGTAGTTCCTGATGACTCTGGAACTTTTTATGACCAGACTGGCAGGTAAACAAACTTTCTTAGAACTGAATAGAAACTTGTCCTTGCGTTTTAGTAGGAATTTATAAACAAACCTTGGAATCATAGATTCTAGAATCTGTTCTAAGAACGAAAACAGTGCTTCAGAGTGATTTGAGCTCTTAATGGTAAAACAACCCTGACTTTATATTTTATAAATTGTTAAGAGAGAAAGCAACATAGTGAATAAAAGATAAAAGACATGGAGTTGGGAGAAGATTCCTTTTTTTTTTACCTCTGGGATTGTTGTTGTTCTGTTGTTTCATTCATGTCCAACATGACCCTGGGGTTTTCTTGCAAAGATACTGAAGTATTTTGCCTTTTCCTTCTCTAGCTCATTTTACAAATGAGAAACTGAGGCAAACAGGGTTGAGTGATTTGCTCAGGGTCACCCATCTAGTGAGTGGCTGAGGCCAGATTTGAACTCAGGTCTTCCTTACTCTAGGGCTGACATTCCATCCCACTGAATCACCTAACCGCCCCACCTCTGGGATACCTTCTGGCTCTTCAAATATAGACAAGTCACTTAATCCCTCAAAGGCTCAATTTCCTCATCTGTAAAATGGAAACTCCTTGAACACTATACCTCATAGGGTAGTTGTGAGAAGTTCTTTGTAAACCTAGATGACTATCTAAATGTGAATTGTTATTGTTCTAAAATATGTAATGCCCTTCAAGGTCTCTTATTTTTTCTTGCACTTAAAACACATTCACCAAAATTACATCAACCGTATGTAAAGATAAGGTAGGGACAGTGCTTCCACATGTTGTTTATTCCCGGTTATTGAGTATTATGTTAAATGCTTTATGTCTTCCTTGAGCTTGGAATCTAATTGGAAGAAACAAAGCAGCATGGCAAACAACAGCAGAATTAAGTATTGTAAGACAGGATTATGCTGAGTGAAACATTGTTTTTGATAATTGATTTGGTCCAATTTTGAATGTTTATAAAATGTTTTTTTTGTATAGTGTACTGTGTTGGAGAAAGAGAAAGATGGAGACTCTTTACTTTATTAGAAAATTTATTTCCAGTTCAAAAACAAACCAACAAGCATTTAAAAAAAAATCCACCAGCCTGTGATTTTTTTTCTTTTTCTCCAGTCTTTTGGAGAATTGTTATTTCTTGTTTTTGGTTCGTGGCTGGGATCAAAACCCTGGAATTAAGACATAGTCAGCTTAACTGTTGGACTCTAGGAAATAGAATGACTTGTTGATGCTTCACATTACAAGCAATGACCTGGAGGAGCACCTAGAGGAGCCTGTTGCGGAGCCAGAGCCAGAGCCAGAACCAGAGCCTGAGCAAGAAACTGAACCTGAAATTCATGAAGAAAAGTCTGAGCCAGCTTTGGAAGAGCCCGTTTCTGAGGAGGCTCAAAAGAGCTCATCTCCCGTGCCGGTGGATTCTACTCCAGCAGTACAGGAAGACTTGAGAGTAAGGAAGATTAGTAATTACTATACTTCTGTCTGGCAACACCTGTTCTTAATGATCCAGTAGTTTGTATAGTGTATGTGCAGAAGTTTTTAGTCATAGTTTCTTATTGTTAAATTCTCATAGTCCTGCCTGTCTGAACAAAACTCAAGATGCTTAACTTTTCTTTTTTAAAATAAATTTTGTGTTTTTAAAAATATCACTAAAATCCTCTGTATTCTTTCTCCACTATTCTCTTTCAGAAAGTCATCCCATAAAACAAATGTTTTTAAACATATAATAAAGGGAGAAAAAGAATAACTGATGAACTCATTGAAAAAATCTAAAAAATACGTAGTTTATTACAACTGGGGACCTCCACCTGTACAAAAGAATGAAATGGGATGTCTTCTCGTATCTCTTCTTTGGAGCTATACTTGCTTGTCCTTTGTAAATTTGCAGGATTCATGTTTATGGTTCTTGGTTTTTTTTTTTACATTGTCATTATATATATTGTTTTCTTGACTCTGCTTAATAATTCTCTGTGTATCAGTTTGTATAAATCCTTCCATGCTTTTCTGTATTCATCATATTTGTCATTTCTTAACTGCGTGATGATACTCTATTACATTCATGTACCACAGTTTATTTAGCCATTTCCCAGTTGGTGGTCATATGCTTTGTTTTTAATTCTTTACTATTACCAAAAAGTGCTGCTATAAATATCTGGACTTGTTAACAGTGGCCTCTGTGGAGTATGAGGCTGGTATTGAAATTTCAGGGTTAAAAAGTATAGACATTTTAGTTGCTTTATTTGCGTAATTCCAGATTGCTTCTGAAAATGGTTATACTAATTCACAGCTCCACCGACAAGGCAGTAATTTTGCCTATCTTTCTATAGCTCTTGTAACATTGACTCTTCCCAAATTTTGTCATTTATGCCCCTTTTCAAGATGTGAGGTAATAAGGTATGAAAGGTATATGCATAATATGTGAAAATTCATGTTGCCTCATGAGTGCTTAAAAATATTTTTTATAAGTTCACCACAGCTGTATAACCCATCATCCTTCACCCCTTCTTTTTAATTTCATTTGATAGATTGTCAGTGTACTCTTGACTGTAATATTCTCCATGTCCTCCTGCATTTTGCCTGTTCAGTACACAGTACCTATAGCTGTTCACCTTACTCCTTCATATCAGCATATTAAAAATTCAACCCCTTGACTGTTTTCCTTTGGTGGAGGAACATAGTTATCACCTCCCCTCTTCCCTCTTTTTTTCTGCTTTCCTCTACACTTAGGTGGCACATCTATTTCATCCGCAGTCATGTTTTGGTTGAATGTCTTGTCCTTATTTTCCCTCTGCCTCCCCTCCTCCTGCCCTACCTCTTGTATTTTGACTAGCTCAAGGTATCAGAAGCTGATTTATGTAACATCTAGAATGAATCCTTTTTCCCTAGGGAAGTAATCCATATTGTGTTTTGTTACCTTTGATGAAACAGTAATTCTGTCCTAAAGCATGGCCGCTGTCATGCTTAGGTAGTATTATTGTCTACATTTGGGACTCTATTCAGGCATTAAGGCAAACATTAAGGCTGAAAAACACTCTTGAAAGCTGGAGTTGGATGGGTATGCAAACTTGTTACATTAGGAATATCTGCAAAGATAGGCTCTGCTTTTAAGAAACAAAAGCATATTATATAAAGTGGCATATTGTGGCTGATCTTTCTTGGTTTATATTTCTTTTAGACGTTCTCCTGGGCATCTGTGACCAGTAAGAACCTTCCACCTAGTGGAGCTGTTCCAGTGTCTGGGATACCACCTCATGTGGTTAAAGTACCAGCTTCACAGGTGAGATTCTAATATGAAAGTTGGATAGACCTACTCTTGATTTGGCTTTGGAAGCATTCTTTTTGTTCGTTCTCTAGGGTAGAAGAAGAAAATGGTCCAAAGATTGTAGCAGATAACTTACATTAATTAAGAATCCTAACATGGTGAGATTTGTTATTAACATACAAATTAAATTGTTTTTAATCCAGGCTCGCCCAGAATCAAAACCGGAATCTCAGACACCACCACAGAGGCCCCAGAGGGACCAGAGAGTGAGGGAACAACGAACTAATATCCCACCCCAAAGGGGACCCAGACCAAGTAAGAAGACTTTAGGAAGTATGATTTGGCTTAATGGTTTTGATTTTTGTGTTTCAGACTAGATGATAAGTGAGTCTTTTTTTTCCCTCTATTTGTTAATAATAGCTGGCTGGAGCCTTTAGTGGTATGTGATATAAGGGCCATTGAAATCAGTACAAACTTTTATTGATTTTTTTTAGTATGACTTGAAGCATTTTGTTTCTTTTCAAGTTCGTGAAGGTGGTGAACAGGGTGATATGGATACAAGGAGAATTGTGAGATATCCAGACAGTCATCAGCTTTTTGTTGGAAATCTTCCACATGATGTGGACAAAGCAGAACTAAAAGATTTCTTCCAAAGTAGGTTACTGAATTGTTGGAACTTGGGTTGAAAGTGTAAATTCTCTTTGCATAACAACAGGCCTAACAAATGACCAAAGGTTTCTGTGTTTCGTTAAAAGGTTACGGGAATGTTGTGGAACTTCGAATTAATAGTGGTGGGAAGCTACCCAATTTTGGTTTTGTGGTGTTTGATGACCCAGAGCCAGTTCAGAAGATCCTTGGCAGCAGGGTAAAAATATTTCATACATATAATATTATACTTCTAAGTAATCATGGCATATTGGTAGTGAAGGTTTATGTGTTTTTAAATATTTCATGGTTCTTATTTTATGAGAATATTAATTTTTCTTGTTAGATTTGACCAAATGATTGCTGAATTCCATTTTGTTCTCTTTAATATTTTTTTACTTAAAAAAGCTATTAAAATGTACATTAAACTACATAAAGTACCTCTACCCTATTTTGCAAACAGCAACTATATATGCATAATAACTTTGTATAGGTAAAACCCAAGATGTTCAAAAATACTACCACACTTATTCCAAAATCTTGTCCTGTTGCCTAGCAGTTATTGTGTACAAACAAATAATTATAATAGATATAATGTGGAAATAAAGAAGGTGTGAGGTGTGATGGGTGAGAGGAAGGAAAGACAGTATCGTTTCATTGTTTGAATAAATAACTTGAGACTGATCAACACACCCAGTTTTTGTGTAGAGATGAGTTCTTTACAGAAAACTTTTCAACCCAGCACTTTCATTAGGAAGATTAATTATTTATGTCACAGGGATGATACATTGTTTTGTCTTTTGTGTTTATATATACACATTAAAATTTCTTAGAAAAACTATCATCTGCAAAACATGTTGTTTTTGCAGATTATATTGTGTATACTTTTTTATTAATAGTTTCAGCAACCAGTAGAATAATGAAGCAAAATTTGATGAAGCTAATCCAAAATTTGGTATTATTACCCACTTTTTATTTCTGCTTTTTTTAATTAAAAGGAGCAAAATGGTAAATAGTGGAGGTTTTGACCTGGGAACTTGCAGTACTTCAAAATGGTAAAGCCTACTACTGTGGTCTGGCTCAGGAGGAGTTAGAAAAGTTAAATTCCTTGTTTTTCCTCCCTAGTCTCTGCAGAGTGCTAGGCATGAATAAGCATCACCCTAGTTTCTGAGCATTCCAGGAAATTGGACTAAATAATATGGTAACTTTCCATTTATAAAATACCGTTAATTAGTGAACAAATTTTTCTCCCTTAGCTGTCTATCTTTCCATTTAACATTCCCTCGATGTGTAGTGAGAGTAGTATTTCAAGTACTTTAATGTAACTGTTGTGTACATTAGCTTGAGAGGATCTGAGTTGGAGGGTAGGTTCGTGTAGTCCGACATTGGTTTTACCCACGAGTAGGCCCAGAGTAGATAAGTGATATGTCCATTGTCACCCATAGCTTAATGGCAGAACCCATTGACCCTCCCTTGGTTTCCCACCTACATGTCTCAAATCAGGTTATATATTAGTATGAACATTATGGTTTTAAAATAAGTTGGTTTTCAGTGAAGCTTAATAATTCATTTTCCCTTCTAGTCATTATAAACTCGTAATTTTCAGACCAATCTATTTGACTTATTTCTTCTTCTGAGGACAGACAGATTCTAGGAGCATCCTGAACAGCAATCAAGTTAAAACACAATTTCTTCCTCTTTGTTGCTTTATGTAATTTATGTTCTTGGTTAGAAAATGAAGAGACCATCTTTAATTCCCTTCCCCATTTGTCTTTTTTTTTCTTTTTCATTTTTTTTCTTTTTTGGAGAGGAGAGGGCAGGGCAATTGGGGTTAAGTGACTTGCTCAGGGTCATGCAGCTAGTAAGGGTGTCAAGTGTCTGAGGCTGGATTTGAGCTCAGGTCTTCCTGACTCCAGGGCTGGTGCTCTACTCAACTGTGCCACCTTGCTGCCCCTCACTGTGCTACCTAGCTGCCCCTCCCTTCCCCATTTGTAAAGGTTCTTTCATCCCTCTGTATACTTTATATACATGTACTTGTCTTATATTTTTAACGATTTAATCCATTCTTTTTCAAGCTTAATGTAAAATGTTTGGTCTTTGTGTTTTGCCCATATTACCTTTGGCTGGATTGTAAGGGCCTGGCAATACAGTAATAGTTTCTTATTATCTGTACCCAGCAAAATGCTTTGTCCACGTAGGTAGCAGGAACTTGGTAAATGGTTTCTGAAAGAGTAGTAGAATCCTGGAATTGGGCGGGACCCTAAAGATGGAAAAAGCCTAAGTTTCCTCTAAAAGACCTTGTGTCAAAGCATGGTACCCCTCAAGATAACCCATTCATTTGTTTGGTTAGTATTATAAATTTCTTTATATGTTCCCTCCCCCTTCAGTCTCTCAGCTTTCTATCTATTAAATGACTGAATGAATCAGACCTATTTTAACTTTTCTTTCCCATTTGTATATTAAAACAAATGAGGCAATAGCTTTTCAGAAGCTTACTGTTTCTCATATTCTATTATCACATCACTCCAAACTCTTAATATACTTTGTAGTTAGAGAGTACCCTACCTTTTGTGGCAGCTGGTGAGAGGAACATGGGTATCTCAAGGCCATTTTTAGCTATTGAATGAGATAAAGGCTGTTTAAGGCTAGCCTAGGAACTGAAACAAAGTGCTTTGAAAATCACAAAGTGTTATATAAATGTCGAATATCATTGTTCTTAGCCCATTTGATTTTGCTTTTATGTTTTGAATTCTAAGCAGTCAGTTCATAAGTGAATTTTTAAAACAAACATGTTACATTTTTGTCTAACTTACATGTTCAATATATGGTTGCATTCAGGAATGGTAATTTTAGAAATTTTTTAACTTTTACAGCCCATCATGTTTAGAGGTGAGGTGCGTTTGAATGTTGAGGAAAAGAAGACACGAGCAGCCAGAGAAGGTGATCGTCGAGATAACAGACCACGTGGACCAGGAGGCCCACGAAGTGGGCTAGGTGGTGGAATAAGAGGGCCTCCCCGTGGAGGAATGTCCCAGAAACCAGGATTTGGAGCTGGAAGGGGCATTGGTCAACGTCAATGAATTCGGCACATAGATCTTCACATGATGGCACAAACCTTTGCTCCTGCAGCGTTGTGAATTTCAGCCTTGAATATCTTGGAATGTGACCCTAGCCTGTTATATAGACTGCCTACGTTTGATACAATTTCAGGCCCTTTTTTGTTTGTGTTAATGGTTTTTTTGTGTGTGCTGTTTTCATCCCCTCCCCAGTCTTTGTCCCCAATTCCAGTTTTGTGGAACAATATTTTAGGAAAAGTCGATTTTAAAAGAAGAAAAACTGAAATTCCTTGCTCACCTCAAACATATGGACTAGATTTTTTTTTTTTAACAACAGCGGTTTTATCCCAAAGGACTAT
>JAQQSZ010019173.1:0-10423 GCA_028646595.1 Phalanger gymnotis
CTTCAGTATATTTTTCAGTATTTTTTGGGTCTCCTTTAGCAAGTCATTGACTTGTTTTTCATGGTTTTCTCTAATCCTTTTCATTTCTCTTCCCAATTTTTCCTCTACTTCTCTAACTTGCTTTTCCAAATCCTTTTTGAGCTCTTCCATGGCCTGGGACCAGTTCATGTTTTTCTTGGGGGCTTTTTTTGTAGGCTCTTTGACTTTGTTGACTTCTTCTGGCTGTATGTTTTGGTCTTCTTTGTCACCAAAGAAAGATTCCAAAGTCTGAGACTGAATTTGGGTGCATTTTCACTGCCTGGCCATGTTCCCAGCCAACTAACTTGACCTTTGAGTTTTTCAGTGGGGTATGACTGCTTGTAGAGTAAAGAGAACTATGTTCCAAGCTTGGGGGGGGGGATGCACCAGCTCTTCCGCACCAGCACTCCTTCTTCCCCAAGAACCCCCAAACAGGACTGGACTTAGATCTTCAGCAGGGTCTTCACTCCTGCTCTGATCCTCTACTTAATTCCTCCTACCAGGTGGGCCTGGGGCCAGAAGCAACTGCAATTGTAGTTCTGTAGCTTCCCCACCCCAGCTTCCTCCTAGGGCAGTGGCCAAACTGTAAACTCCTTCCACTCCTGCAGCTTTTCCCACTAATCTTCTTTGTTGTCTTTGTGTTTGTGGGTTGAGAAGTCTGGTAACTGCTGCAGCTCACTGATTCAGGGTGCTAGGGCACGCTCTGACTGGCTCCTGGTGTGGTTGGTCTGTGCCACCCATGCTGGGCTCTGCTCTGCTCCGCTCCACTCTGCTCCCAGGTCCATGCAGGATAGACCTTTCCCAGAAACCATCCAGGCTGTTCTGGGCTGGAGCCCTGCTTCCCTCTGCTATTTTGTTGGTTCTGATGTTCTACAGTTGGTTCAGAGCCATTTTTTTTATAGGTTTTTGGAGGGACTTGGCAGGGAGCTCGCGCTAGTCCCTGCTTTCCAGCCGCCCTCTTGGCTCTGCCCCCTAAGTCTATCATTGTTGATCATCACACAACATTGCTGTTACTGTGTACTATGTTCCCCTGGTTCTATTCACTTTACTCAGCATCAGTTCATGTAAGTCTTTCCAAGTTTTTCTGAAATCTGCCTGTTCATCATTTCTTATTGAGCAATAGTATTGTAAAAACTTTTATAAACAGACTATACGAACACTAAGAACTACAGCTATCACCAAGTACCTTTGATTACTTGGAAGAAGCATATTTTTAGGTCAAAAAGAAAAGAGATAAGTTCCATTGTTAGTGTGAAGTCAGTCTAGAAAATAATTACTATGCTGCTTCATAGAGAGATGGAGTGAAATGGGGAGGGAAAGGAGATGGAAATATTACTACCTTCTCTAAACACATTGCCATAAGTAGAAGAAAAAGAACAGAAACAGTAAGCTTAAATTTAGACTTTTTATGTGCCTTCTCTTTTGGCATGGAGCCAGTATTATTTTGTATTTGTTCCCTTAATTACAAATTCCCTAAACTATCTAGTTATTTTAGTCTTTTTATACAGATAGTACATACATTCAGTGGGAAACAGCCAGCTGAACACTTCTTTACCAGGGATAAAGTGAAGGTATGTGCATGTATATGCACATTAGCAATTTGAATATCTTGGTGTCTTTTATTTAAATATGGAATTTTTCATCCTTTTTTGTAATTCTTAAAATATTTTTTTTAAAAGTTAGCTAAATGCTTTACAATTAGTTATTACATATACTATATAGGTATTGTACAAAGGAAAATTTAAATTAATCAAACCCCAACATACTAGAACTCTCAGTTAAGTTATTCAGCTACTCTACTTTCTCTTCTCATACACACAAGTGCACACACAGTGAATCCTTATCACCTTGACAAATGCAAACATACAAAATGTACTTCTAATAAGAAGATAAAAATATTTGTAAACAAAGGTTAAATCACAACAAATGGAGGTAATTCAATAATTTAGAGTTTTAAAAAAATCTTATAGCAGATGTGCTTGGTTCAGTGCACATAGGGCCCAATCTCTTAAATCTGCTTTTACAGCTGTAGTGCAATGATGTGATATTTGTAGTGAAATCCTCAATCATCAGATTCAGTTATATTGAATAATATGCTACATACAGTAACTAAGGTAGGAAAGTATGATCATAGTCCAGATCACCTTAATCAGTATCTTGAACATTCTGAGAAATCAAGCTTTTATTTTAATTAGCCATATTTCCATCTATACAAACCCATCAACTGATTCTCATATCAGTGCTCCCCAGCCACCACAACTATGAATTGCTTCTGCAAGATACCAACTAGCTTTCCCTAAACAGCTTTCTAGATTTCTTTACCTAATAACACCACTTCTCTTAGAATTATAAATGTTGGCAAAATGCTTGCAATTAATTCCAAAATACATTACTGGGGTAATTGTTTTCTCAACTGTAGCTGCTATTGTTTTGTAGCATATGGTGGCACAATCTACCTATGTTCAGTCAATTTTGCTTTTTCCTGACTGTGCACAAATTGTACTGCTCACTCTAGAATTCTGTCCATCAGAAAATGTATCTAATTTCAAGGCTTATTTATGCCTGATAGAATCCTTCTTTTCCTTAAAAATGTAGCTAATGATCATCTTCTATGAGGTATTTTTTTTTCTAATCAGTCCAATTGAATATCCCCTACTTCCCCAACTTAAGCATATTTAACTGCTTTTTTAAAAATGTTATATTTATACACCTTATGCTATATACATGTACATAAGTATTTGCTATCACCAATATTAAAATGTAAGGATTGTTTCATTCTTTGTCCTTATATCTTCAATACCTAGTATAGTGCCTGATAAAAAGTAAGGGGTTAGACTATAAGCTCCTTGAGGGCAAAAATTGTTCCCTTTTATTTTCTTCATAGCACAATGACCCAGTGCAGTTCTTTGCATAGAGCAGGCATTTATCAAGCTTTTGATGAATTGAATTAAGCTGAATTTATTTAACTTAAGTCTTCTGAAACTACAGTGTTTCAGCTCTTTTCAGAGCTAAGCTCTTTTCCTTTCTCTCATCCCTTACTTACATCCTGAGTCTTGGATCACATATTTATTGTTCTCTAAGGATAATCTTGAACAATTCTTTGAATCCAAAAAGAAAAGCAAAGAAATGGATTTCAGGAAATTAGAAAAAAAATCTTTATTTGTCACTGAAAATTAAGAATTGAAATAAAACAAAATGGAAGAAAAAGGAAAACAAGTAAGTGGAACCAAGATGGCAGAGGAAAGGCAGAGACTCACTTGAGTACTCCCCCAAACAGCTCCAAATACCTTTAAAACTAACTCTAAACAAATTCTAGGGCAGCAGAATGCACAAAAAGATGGAGCAAAACAAATTTCCAGCCCAAGACAGCTTGCAAGTTTAGCAGGAAAGATCTGTTGCATCAGAGTGAAAGCAGAACATAGTTCTGCACAGACTCCATCAGCATAGACTGGGCCCCAGAAAACCTGGAGCAAACCTTGGGGCAACTGAATCACTGTTAACAATTGCAGCAGCTGCTTTTGGAGGTCTCAACCCACAGACAATAAAAGGGTCAAACACCTGTCAGAAGGAGATTGCAGTGTCTTTTCTCTAGCACTGAGGCAGGACTCTGGCTTTCCCACTACTAAAATCTGAATCACAGCCCTGGGGGGCAGTCCCAGGATGAGTCCCAGCACTATCATAGCAGAGTTTGTGGCCATAGTGTTGGGGGGACTAACCTTACAGTTCCAGGGCAGAAAAGAGTATTTCTGGTTAATCACAGACCAGAGCACAGGCCAGAGAGTAGTAAACACCTCTCCTTAGATCATACAACCTTGAAAGAATGGAAAATTTGCAGGGCCCTAGAAGTGTCTCTAAAAACAGCTGCATAAAACTCCTGAATTTTAGGAAAGTGCTTCCTCTGCCTCAGAATCAGAGCCTTATTTTAACAAAGAGTTATGTAATAGGCTGGGGAAATGAGCAAAGAACAGGGGGGGAAATGAAAAAAAAACCATCTGATTATAGAAGTTTACTATGGTGACAAGGAAGATCAAAATACGCATTCAGAAGAAAACAAGTCAAAGATACTATATCCAACGGTTCAAAGAAAAATATAAATTGGTTTCAGGCCATGGAAGAGCTCAAAAGGATTTTGAAAATCAGGTAAGAGAGGAAAAGCAAAAATTGGGAAGAAAAATGAGAGTGATGCAAGAAAATCATGAAAAACTAGTCAATAGCTTGGTAAAGGAGACACTAAAAATACTGAAAAAAATAACACCTTAGAAAACAGATTAGGCCAAATGTCAAAAGAGGCACAATAAGCCAATGAGCAGATGAATGTCCTAAAATGCAGAACTGGCCAAAGACAAAAGGAGTTCCTAAAGCTTCATGAAGAAAATAATTCCCTAAAAATTAGAATGGAGCAAATGGAAGCTAATGACCTAATGAGAAATCAAGGAACAATAAAATAAAACCAAAAGAATGAAAAAAAATAGAAGCAATTGTGAAATATCTCACTGCAAAAACAACTGAACTGGAAAATAGATCCAAGGGAGATAATTTCAAAGGTAGATAGTGAGCCTTAATCTCATCGGAATTGGCTCAAAGAGAGAATAAGATACAAGCTCAATTGGGTATAGAAATCTATGTCACCCTACAGGAAATAGGATGGGAAAGTGATAAGAGATGGGGCCGGGGGATGATAGAAGGGAGTGCACATTGGAGAAGGAGATAGTCAGAAGTAAAACACTTTTGAGGAGGAACAGTGTGAAAAGAGAGAATATAATAAATGAGGGATATTAATAGGATACAGTTAGCAATAGTAACTGTGAAAAAAAATTGAAGCAAGTTTATCTGATTAAGGCCTTACTTTTCAAACACATAGAGAACAGAGACAAATTTATAAAAATAAGAGCCATTCCCCAATTGATAAATGATTAAAATATATGATTAGTTTTCAGATGAAGTAACAAATGCTATATATAGTCCTATTTTTAAAATGCTCTAACTCACTATTAATTGGAGAAATATAAATAAAAACAATTCTGTACCTTTTAGATTGGCTAATAAATAGTACAGAAAAGGAAAATGATATGTTGGAGGGGATGTGGGAAAAGCAGAACATAACATGCACTGTTGGTGGATCTGTGAATTGATTCAAGCATTCTGTAGAGCAATTTGGAACTATGCCCCAAAGGCTAAAAAATCACACATACCCTTTGAACAGGCAATAACACTACCAGGTCTAGATCCCAAAGAGATTAAAAGAAAGGAAAAGTACCTATATGTACAAAACTATTTATAGCAGCTCTTTTCCGACAGAAATGAATTGGAAATGGAGGTAGGTGATTATGATGGAACACTATCGTATTATAAGAAATGATAAGCAGGATGGTCTCAGAAAAACCTGGAAAGACTTGCATATCCCGATGTAAAGTGAAATATAATGTGTACAAAGTAACAGCAATGTTGTAAGATGATCAGTTGTGAACAATTTAGCTATTCTCAGCAATACAATGAAATAAGACAATTCTGAAGGACTTAAGATGAAAAATGCCATCCATCCCTAGAGAAGGAATGGATCGTGTCTGAATACAGATGGAAGCATGTGTTTTTTAACTTTACTTTTCTTAAGTTTTTTTTGTCTATATTTTCTTTCACAATATGACTATATATGTTTTACATGACTACACATGTACAACCTATATCAAATTGCTTGCTTTCTCAATGGGGGTGAGGGGAGGAGGAAGGAAGGGAAAAAATTTGGAACTCAAAGTTTTTAAAATGAATGTTAATTTTTTTTGCATGTACCTGGAGTAAAATAAGATACTAAATAAAAAGAGAGCAAGAGAGGACCGAACATAGTAAGAATAGAGATGAGAAGAGGGATGAGTACAAGAGTAAATAGGAAAAAGTAAGACCATGCATTTCTTACTAAATGGATGTACTAAAATATATTTTTCATACTGTATCCAGACTTAGATGCTTATCTAGGAGAAAATACAAATGTTACACTTATCAGAACAAGTAGGGAGATACATGCGCCATAAATAAAAAATAAATAAATAATAGGGTATCTATAGAGTTTGTGTTTATTTGTAAGCATGTTACCATTTGTATCACTTTTTTCTGATTTACTAAAAAGCAATTCTAAAATTTGAATTTTGCTTTTAATAAGGAAACGTGCCCTGAATAGCTTCATCAAATTGGGGAAGCAAACAATAACAAAGTAAAAAGTTCGTAATTATAGTTGAGACTTATTAAGGATAATATTGGAGCAGAAGATTAAATAAAGTGGGAGAAATTAACTGAAAATGTTGCAATAGCAAGTAGTAAATTCAGTGCACTATTCAGAATATTAAATTAAAAATTAAAACCTAGTATGACAATGATAATGGCAATGCTAAGAATTTCATATATCTTAAAATTCTTGTAAACTTGGGCATGTTGACTCACATATTCTTCATTTCTTTTGTTATCCCCTTATAGTATAGTTATTCTATTCAATTCATCAATCACATATTATGAGCCAGTTAGTGTATTAGTGTTGTGATCAAAAAGGTCATTTTAATATTCAAATAAAATATAGAAACATCATTCAATCACTTATCTATCTACCTATTTGTTTATTTACCTATTTATTCACAACTGATGGTAGAGAAATATCAATTGACTGCCCTCTGTCAGCCAATTAAGTTTTGCACATACACACACACACACACACACACACACACACACACACACAAACACCTATATAACAAAGTGGTATAATATCTCTGCCAGTTAGGCTAGCCGATGCCCTAAAGGACAGCAGAGTGAGATTGGGGGCATAGGAACATAAATATAGAGAGCATCATTTTACAAAAAAAGGAACAGAAGGTCAGAGGGGTTAAAGGACTTTCCCAAAGTCAGTGACTGATTCAAACAATGAAGAATTCCATACACATTTATCAAAATAAAGGGTTGCATTTGGTAGAAAATATTTTTGAGTCTCAATATCTCTCTTAAATCCTCTTGAATGACACATTCTCTATCAATGAATAATGCAGACCTTGAATGTATCCTTTGCTTATCAATCTTCATTATCTAGTTCTGCAATGCTACTGGACACCTAATTTCTCATCTCATGAATGCCTTCCTTTAAAAAAAAAGAGGCTCACTGATACAGAAGCACCTACAGCAATGTTAGCAAAATGACCTTTTACTTCCATCAATATGAGGAAAGTAACAGCACATAATGTCCTGTACTGTGCACAGAGACCACAAATGAAACTAGTATCTACAAAGGGCATAAGAACTCTCTCACAGTGTGAGGTACAGAGTGTGTACATGTTCATTTAGCAAAGTCTAGTATTTTGACAGAAAGTTCCGAGGTATATTTACTTTGGTTGAGTTGTAATGACAGAACATTAAAGGTGTGAAGATTTAGTTAGGTGAAGAAGGCTAATAAATGTGTTGGTGTTTGGAGAATGTTTTGTGGTTTGACATTTGTGTTAAGTTTTTGAGAGGGTTAGAATTTATGTAGAGATTTTTAATCACTCCCTATTGATATCTGATTGGAACATTAAAAAAAATAAAACATTTTTTATGTTATTAAAACAAAAATGTAACATTTCAGCATATCTACTTTGTTTCATGCTTAGGTTAAAGTACGGGGAGAAAATGCACTCCTTTGTGACATAAATATTCCTCATTTAAGGAATTTACATAAAACCTGGAATCATTTTATACTTTGGCAAAATTAGGATGATTATGCTATCCTTTAATTATATAAGCAAAGTCAAATTCTTAACATCTTAAATATTCTTTGCTTGCTGTTGTTATCTTAAGTGAGGATTGTTTGTGTGTTTAGCAAATGTTGAAGACAGGGTTGGGAACAACAAAAATTGGCTTTGGGAGTATATTTCATATAATGAGCTTCTTACATCGTGAGAAAGATGGAAATGCCTTTTCGAAACTCTGAAAAAGCATAACCTGGGATGACATAAGTCATAAGAATAGAAAAAGATCAGAGCAGGCCACCTGTGCTGGAGACAGGCTTTTCATAATTGCGCCTCCAGCATAGAATAAACTGTTCTCGTTGGGAAGACAATTCAATTCATGTCTCTCTCTGGGATGGTGAGCAATTTTCAGGAGATCATATTCTATTATCTACATTACAGACGCGAGAAAGCTGTCAGGGTTTTACTTACTTCATTTCTATTCCTTTTGCTTAGGTAACTCAGATTCCAGCAGTGTCAGTTTCACAAGAAAAAAAAAAATCTGTACCTTTTTTTTTTCTTTTCTAGTAATAAAGAAATAAGTGTAGCAAAACTGTCAAAGAATTGTGGAATTGATAACAAAGAAAAAATGCAGAAGAATAAAATCTAAATGATCCACTATAAAAACAAGAAGGCCCATGAGTTTTCTAAGGAATTCATCATTGCCTCAGCAATCTAGGCCTTATAATTACTGATTGAGACATTTATGCATTCAGGTTTATTAATTTGAAACTGTCTAACTAACAAAGGACTAGCAAATGAACATTTTTGAATAAATTTACTAATGTTCGTATAGTATGATTTAATATTTAATTTTTAAATAAACTGTTTATTTTTTTTACTAAATTAATAAAGTTAAATATAACTTCTTAAAGAAAATTGTTTTAAAAGGTTTTTTTCTTTTTTTTTTGTATTGTATTTTTAAATTATTTTTTCATTCAGAAAAGATGTATTAAGTGCCTAATTATGTGAAATAGTGGATCACGTGCAAAGGATACAAAGACAAAAAGGAAAATGTCCTGACATTAGAAGTCTTTAGAGAAGAAATGACACATACATAGAATATCAAAATCAAAATATATACAAAGTAGAGAGAAAACAATTGGAAGGGTTAGAGACACTAGAGACTGGGAGCACAGTATCTGGGTCATCTTCCTGAAGGAATTGACAATTGAGCCAAGCTTTTAAGGCAACTAGGAATTCTGTGAGTCACAGTCAATAAAGAAGTATATAACTGGCATGAAATAGCCTGTTCAAAGATATAGAGATAGGACATAAAAGGTCCTGAACAGATGATATCACATAGACCAATTTAGCTGAATCACAAAGTTATTGAAGGAGCCATGTACCACAAGCCTGGAAAGACTGGCCGGAATCCGAAAGTAAAGGACTTTATAAGTCATGCAGATGATTGTGTATTTAAGGCCAGGGGTAATAGGGAGATAGTGGATTTTCTTAACATCCTATTTAAAATACGCTTTAGGTAGCTGGTTCTGTAAGATTAAATATCAAGATAGACTCAAATAGATTCTACAAAAATAAAAGTCAACTTCATAGAGATGACAGTCAAAGCTAATAGAACTGGTGAGGTTATTAAGAGAGAGACTGTAGAAAAACAAGAGGAACCACGGCAGAGGTAGTTAGGGTAAATGATCTAGGTGATGAGCCATCAAATTAGACTTATAGGGTCAGACAACAAGAAAGAGAATCAAGAGAGCAGGGATGTCGAAAAAAGAGGAGAGATTATCTGAAAGTAGAGTGTGATAAACTATCTCGAATGTAAGGGAGAAGTAAAAAAAAAAATGAAGATGTAGAAAAAAAAAAGTCCATCAGATTTGGAAACTAAGAGATCACTGACAACTTTTTAGAGATCCATTTTCAATTAAGTGATAAAATCATAAACCATGTTGCATGAGGTTGAGAAATAAGTAAGAGAAATAGCAGCAACTTTTTTTCTATAAATTTTTCTGAGAAAAGGAGGAAAGGTTTAGGATGACAGACTAAGTAGATGTAGGATCTTGTGAATCCACACTTGTTGGCTACTCATCGAAATAGTTTTCTTATTCAAGCTGTTTTTCTTCTATTTTAAGTAGACTCAGTGTAGTAGGAAGGCCGAATTTATGATCTCAAATATAATCATGTATATGTTTGAATGGTCCGAAATCACAAGGTATGAGAGATTCTCTAAGGAGAAAACAACAAGAAGTTTATTTAGGCCCCACCACAGCAAAAACTTGAACCAGCCTCCCCATTCCAACATCTTGACAAAAAGACTCCAGGCCCAGAAAGCCCATCTCACAAGAGCAACCAGGAGGCTACAGAAAAACAAGATAGTATTTAGCCAAATCATTTTCACTGGCCTCACGTTCCTGCTTGCACTCGGGTAAGCCCTGCTTCCACAGCTTCCTGCCTCCGCAGCTTCTGGCTTCCGCTGCTTTCTGCTTCTGCAGCTTCAGGCTTCCACACCTTCCGGCCACCGCTGAAGTTGTCTCCCGGCTCACCCCTCCTCACAGCCGAGCTTCCAGCGTTCTCAAGCCCCGCCTCAATGACCAGAGACCATTGGTTCCTGAGCTGGCCCCTCCTAAGTCACCAATCCACACCCACACAGGTTTCACACCTGACAGGGCCCTGGGCCTGGGGCTTAGCACTTAACAGCTGAAAGTACTTCC
>JAQQSZ010019174.1:0-10422 GCA_028646595.1 Phalanger gymnotis
TAATTTGCAGAAAAGACAGATTGATGGAGAACTTTCCGTGGAGGGTCACCACCTGGAATGCTCACCTCTTTCTCCATCTCCTTAAATATGCTAATCAAGCCCCACCTCCTCCAAGAAAGCCTTCCTTAATTTCCTCCAGCCAGATTGGTTCTCTTCTGAGCTCTTATATCAGTTTGTTCTTTTAAGTGTGCTTACCTTATTCAACCTTGTATTATAGTTATTTGTGGTTATGTCTTATTGCCTCATAAATTGTTAGCTCTGTGAAAATTAGTCAAAAATTAGTCCTAAAATCATCACAATCTTACAATGACTTGAGTGGATGACTAATTTGGGAGAAGGCAGTCAATTGATCAACATTTATTAAGTACCTTCTATGTGTCAGGCACTGTGCTAAGCTCCAGAAGCAGTCTTGATTTGGTTTATAGTAGCAAGAATATAGATTTCCTTATTATTTACTGTCCAAAAATATATAAAGTCCTTCTCCAATGCTGTAACATTTGATTCTCACAAGGTTATGCTAGCACCAGCAAGCCCCTAGTTGTCTGAGGACCAGCCTACTGGACATCCTCACAGAGTCCCAGGTTCAGAGTGCAGAGGGTGCCAGTCATTGGACAGGTGCAGATGAGTTCATCACTAGAAGGCTGGCCCCTGAGCTGTGACCATTTTGGCCAGAGCAAATAATGAAGACTTATTGATTAAGGTAGAGGGGCTATGTCATGTGCTTTAATGGAGTGATTGCTAAAGCTCAGGAAAATTCTCATCTTCTGAAATACTGAAGCATGCTGCTTAAGGAACCAGTATTGAACAAGACGATATGGTGTGTTTTTGCACAAAGTTGTGGTTTGTGTGGTTAGTCCTTCGTTCTCGAAGAGGACCATGACATCAGGGAGATGACATGACTTGCAATTGAATTTGATTTGAGTGAAGGAGGACTGTGCAAAGTCACCAACCTCACTTTCTCCTCCAAGAGCTATCTGGGTCCAGTGACCAGATACCAATCAGGAAGACTGGAGATGGCCCAGGATGCAGTGGGACACCCTGACCTTTATAAGCTAAGGTATTTTCAGGTTCTCACTTTGAGTGAGGCAATGCTCATTCAGTGAATAGGCCTCTTTAAGTGAGTCAAGAGATGGACCAATCAAAATTAAAAAAAACCAAGCTGGGAAGACCCTCAGGGATGCTGGCCAAAAGACAAACAGTTACTAGTTAAATTCACTCTGAGCCAAGAAGGCACAAAAAAATAACCATTAAGTGGTGCTTGGGCAGAGGACCTATTGCTGTCCACTCAATGAGATCCAGAGTTTAAGACTTGGTCTTTAAGAAAGAAATCTAGCCAGTAAACCCCAAGTTAACTAGGTAGGTTTCAGCCATGTCTATCAAAATTTACCTTCCTTTGGGCAGGACACTATCAGGGGAGGGGAGGGGAGGAAAGGAGAACACAGAGGAGAGATTGTAGATTGTAGACATGATGGTGAAATTTCCATGCCAATGGTTGTCTGTCCCAACCAAAGAATTCTTGAACACTCAAGATGACAAAAGAAAGACTTACTGCATCAACAGATGGGGCACTGGGCTGCACACCAGGGAGATGGATTCAAGTTCTGCTTACAACAGAGACTGACTGTCTGAATCTGGTTTGATCTACAATTTCCTTTTGGGAAGAAGAGTGGCACCTTCCCCTGGGCCATCTCCAGTTGTCCTGATTGATATCAGGCCACTGGACCCAGACGGCTCTTGTGCAGAGTATTGCAACCAGCATCAGGCCATACCTGGATTGAAATCCTGGCTCAGCCATTTACTACTATGTGACTGGGAAAATCACTTAACTTCTCTGAAGCCCAGGTTTCTCGTCAGCAAAACAGAGATGATAATATCTCTGGTATCTATCTCATAGGATGATGGTAAGGCTCAAAGGAGATGGCCAGAAACTAAAATTACCTGAAATCATTCTGACAATTTCCAATCAAATCAATCAACATGTGTTGACTGAGTCCCTGCACTACTTTAGACACAGTCAAGGCCTTGGGGAGCCTTCTGTTGCTTTTCTGCAGGCAGCTAGGTTGCAGATTGCCTCTCAGCTATTAAAGAATATGTGTGTGGGAGGTGGGAGGAATAACATATATATGTTATATATATATATGTATATATATATATACATATGTATATATTGGAATTATTGGTGGCATGCACCTGATTGCCTGCTAACTTCTTGTACTGTCATCACCCAAGGGGACAGCAAGGTAGAGTAGGTGAGGCTTCTCTGCAGGAATATAGGTAGACTGTACTCTTCTTCATAGTGAGTTATCATGCCAACAATACACAATTCTGCTTGGGTAAGTCATTTACGGGCCCCAATTTCCTTACCTAAAAAGTGAGGGACTGGACTAAATAACCTTCTAAGATCTTTTCCAATTCTAAATCTCATGATCTCTTTCTTTACCTGGTCACTAAACAACTACACTAGATAACACATATTCTATTTCATTCTCTATACCCTAGCCAGGGTCAGTCATCTCTTTAGGGAATCTGTCTTGCAGTGTTGAAATTCTATGGGTCTAATGTGGAGATTGCCTTTGAAACAGAAGGGACATATTTTATTTAGCCTTCCTCTTAGCTATTCTGTATCATTCATTTTCCCAATTACAATGACTTGAAGGACCACAGATTCAAACAAGCAGACACACAGACCCTCTTTGGAGGCAATGGGACACTAATTCAATAACTTTTTAGATGCGAAATGATTGTATTTGTGTCAGATCCTGGAGAAGGGCATGAGAGGCACTGCGCATCTAGCAAGGCACTTTCAGGAAATTTCCATGTTAGGGATGGGGCTGCTACCTCTTAGGCAAAACTTGTCTGATTAAATTATCATGGAGAAAAGATTGTAAAGTCATGCAACCAGTTAGCAGCCGAGATGCAGACCCCAGTCCCAAGCCTACCCCTTTATAGCTAGTTCCTCAGAAGGGCCAGGTGATCATCATTATCCTTTGATTGGTGGGGATTCTTTCTTCTATGGCCTAACAAGACTCTGAAATAATAGAAATGACCCTATTCTCTATCATGTGCAAAGCTAGAGCTTCAAGATTGGAGAGGGGAATGAGGGAAGAGGAGAGATTTAGCCCCCTAAACTTAGATACAATTGATACTTACCTACAAGAAGCAATGTTAAGAGTTGCTGGATTTTAAAGCTGGAAGTGCCTTTAATGGTCAAAAATTACCTCCATCTTATTTTAAGACTGGGTCTCCCTATCTTGCCCAAACTAGAAATGCAGCAGCCACTCAAGTATCCAATCCCACTACTGATTAGCACAAGAGCTTTGACCTGCCCTGTCTCTGACTTAGGCTGGCTCATCCCTTCTTGGGCAAAAATGGTAGCCCCTTCCCCATCACCACCTCCCCACAAGGGTTCACCATATTGGTGCCAGACTTGAATATGTTCACCCAACTGACTTAGCCCACTGCAGCTCAAAACTTCCAGGCTCATGTGATTGCACAGCCTCAATCCTCACTAGGAGTGGGAACTAGAAGCAGGCATAGCCAGTGTGCAGGGTCTCATACCCTTATTTTAGAGGTGAAGGATCTGAGTCTCAGGAAATATAAACAATTTATTCAACATAATGCAGTTGGTGGCTGAGCTTAAGACTAGAATTCCTGCGCTCCAGTTTTATCCAATCTTCTTCCTACTCCACCACAGCTGCCTCCTGATTTATTCCACAAAGCTTTCCACACTTTCTTTCACATATAATCATAGGACAGGTTGATGGAAGCAACAATTTTATCCTTACTTTTACTTTCCCAGGGCTCAATTCTACGACATTCTAATTCATTTAGCATATATTTAAGTACTTGCAAATGTACACATCCACTGTGCGAGGCACTGGGAGAGATAACTAATAAAGCAGTCTACCTTCATGGAGCGCACAGTCAGCCCAGTAAAGGGTAAGAAACTAACACAGATAACTCTAATACCAAAAAATGCTATATGTTCTGAGGGTCACTATTGACAGAAGAGGTGAAGGAAAGCTTCATGGAGAAAATTACATCTGAGTTGGACTTTAAAGGATCAATACGAATCTAACATGCCAGAAGAGTGAAGGAGGTTATAAAGGCATGGGGAGGTCAGGGCAGTCTATTCATGGGAGAGAGAATAATCCAGTTTAGCTGAAGCATGTTATAGAAAGCAGTAATATGAAATAAAGTTTGAAAGATAGGTTGGTATGTAACTGTAATAATAAAATAATAATAATAGCTAACTTTTTATAGCAGTACCTACTACGGTGCCAGGCATTGCACTTAGGGCTTGATAATTGTATTTTGATCCACACAACCCCCCTGGGAGAGAGGTGCTATTACTATCCCCATGAGGAAACTGAGACAAAGAGGATAAGTGACTTGCCCAAGGACACACAGCTAGTAAGTGTTGGAGGCCAGATGTGAATTCAGGTCAAGGCCCAATGCTCTATTCACTGCACCACCAGCTGCCCTAGAGAAGAGTATTAAATATCAGGCAATGAACTTTATTTAACAGGCAATGAGTCACTTAAAATTTTTTAGCAAATGATAAAATCTGTACCTGAGAAAGATTTCTTCCCCAGACTCCACCATGCAGGGGTCCCAGAATCTCCTATCTATTTCTCACACCAAATCACTCAAATTGTTCTTATAGCATGGCGATTGTATACTTAAAGCTTTTTGGTACCTGTGGGACTTGTGCTGGCACCCTACAAATTCTGTAGCCAAAAAAGTTCCTTATACAGCAACCACATGCTCTGACAAAAGATACTGTTTACAAAGACATACTGAAAAAAACACTTCCTTTTCCTGAAATCAGAATTTTAGTCACCACAGCTACATACAACCCTATCTGTGCTAACGCTGCTACTGCATTCCCAACTTGACGTATTGAGAAAACAGAAGAGAACAAGAGGACAGAGATAGAAAAGGAGAATAGGATAGACTAGTTGGTGGAAAGAGATGGGCCAAGGTAATAGGGAAAGGGAAAGGATGAGGTTCTAAGATTATATTTGTAATCAACTCTTGTCAAAAGAAAAGGGCAACATTTAAATGCACATTGGTCTAGACATCTTTATTTTGTGCTTCATTTTTCAAAAGGCCTCTTTACCAAGAAAAATTTCTTCATCTTGCTCTCTGCAGGGAACGGGTGTGGAACCAATCCCATCAGGGGAAAAAAACAGGCAATGGTAAAACTTGCCCAAAAAAGCCAGGAGCTGAGATCATAGACCAGCCCATTCTTCAGCTGATATCCTTTCAGAGATCACTAGGACAATAGGAAATAGAGGAATGGGCTGGAATAACAGTGTTACCCTAGAAAACAGTCTGTTTAGGACAGTGTTCAGACACAGTTGAAGCCTGCTGAAGTGCAGGTGGAAGAATGCAGGAATTCAAGAAGAGACTCCAGGATCCACAGAGCCCATGTGGCTCAGTCCAAAGTGCCTGGGAAAACAAAAGGCAAAAGAGAATGAGGTAAAATGGAGGAAAATGCTTTATTCAAACCTGGCTACAATGAAGGGAAAGAAACTTGCCTCTGCCTTTGGCAATATAGGTGAAGAGCCACAGAAAATCCGGGCCTTGTCTCATCCATCTTTGTAATCTCACAACACCTAATCCAGAGTCCGGGCAGTCAACAAGTGTTTGCTAAGTGAATCAGTGGCTAAGAACATAGAGAAACGTTTTTGAAGAGCACACATGCAAACAGTTCCTAAGAAAAGGATGGGCTGTCCTGTGGGCAGGAAGCTCCAGAAAAAGAGATCAGAGGCAGAAAAGAGCCAGGACAAAACCAGACACCACACCCCACTCCACCTAGACCCTCTCACAGATTACTGTGAGAATCAAATGAGACAGAGGAAGAAGGGAGCCAAGAAAAAAAAAGATGGGCTCATGGATGGGATGAAGTGTCACTGAGCCCTAAGAGACAAGGAGCATGAAGATTTGATAGGAACTGGTAATACAGTGACAGAGGCACAGGCACACAAACCATCCAAACAAGGAGCTTTTCTAAAACTCATTCGGCGAGTGGTCATCCTACTTTTGCTTTAGGGCTTCCACTGGGAAAAAACCCATGACTTCCTGAACCAAACCATTCTACTTTGGCACAAATAGACAGAAAGTTAGGAAGCTGTCTCTAAATATTCTGAGTACAAATATTTAGGGGGGAATGGACCTAGACCTGTGAATTCAGTGGTATAAGAAACTTCTGATAAGAAAATTTCCTCTTATCAGTGCAGATCAGCCCCTTCTTGGCAACTCAATCCCAGAGAATTTCCTGGGGCTCTGAAAAGTAAGTGAGGTTTCAGAGGTATGAGCTAAAGCCAGGTCTCCCTAACACCAAGGAAGGCTTGCTGTCCATTCACGATACCATGTTGCCACTCAGAGAGAGGTGGACAACATGATTAAAGGCATAGGCAAACAGGTAAGATTAAGAAATTTATTTCCAATTAATTGCTTCAAAATAATCATTTTAAATGCCACTGTTCCTTGAAAGGGAAAAAGATGGGCTAACAGACAATGGCTTGTAAACTGCTAAATTAGCAACCATGTCTGCAACTAACATTAGAAACAGGAGAAAAATAACTTAGGACTGATGATGGGGAATAAACAGGCATTAATTATATTCAGTGTGCATCCTTCAATTATTAGCATTTTTCATGAAGTTCTAGTTCCCCAAGTGAGGAACCTGAGAGTTAGAAGTCATTCCATAGATAAGAAAAAAGTCTAACCAATGGCTTTCTACTATGAGGTTTAGAGCTCAAACTATTAATACAGGATAAAAAGAATAAGAATGTTTACCCACTGGCAGAAAACTCACCTTCTAGAAAAGCAAATTCATCCACAGCTTCTATTGCATTATCTATAACATAAAGTGAAGAGGAAAATACAATTGATATAGGCAGACACAGGGTGCTTTAGCCCTCTGACAACAGAACCAAAAGAAGTCCAGATCTATGCCATTTGTTCCTGGAATAGTAATTCTGGGGCACACTCTTGTTCCTCACCATCACAGATATTAGTGAGTATAAGAAACCCTAGGGAACATTTAGTGAGGTGGGAAAAGAAGGCATCTCTATATGACCAGTAGAGAGTCTGAACTCAAACCTATAGCCTCTTTAGTATGAAAGTTATAAATGGCAAGTTGGGGTGCGAGGAGAGAGAAACAGCAGAGGAAGACAAATTAGAAAATGGTATGGCCAAAAAATGATGAAACATGGTCTCAGAAAGTTAGGATGTTGTCGGTTTAAAAGGAGAGTAAGACTACATAACCCCCAGGTCCAGTTACTAGATTAAAATACAGTATCAATCATGATACTAAAGCTAGTCCTACACAAAATTTAAAAGCAAGTGAAATTTTTCTTTGATACCCCCAAACTCCTTACAGCTTTGCCACTACTCCCCTTTTGCCAAGACACCCAGCACCCTCGTTTCCTGGCCCACTTCACAAACCTCCCCCCCATTCCAAAG
Organism: Phalanger gymnotis; assembly: GCA_028646595.1. Classification (NCBI taxonomy): domain Eukaryota; kingdom Metazoa; phylum Chordata; class Mammalia; order Diprotodontia; family Phalangeridae; genus Phalanger; species Phalanger gymnotis. The sequence continues at coordinate 7,477 of JAQQSZ010019174.1, forward strand.
CTAACAGACCTTAAAAGTGGGCATTTCAGACATGTGACCCTGTCACCCTCTGGATAGATGGAAGGAAAAGCAAGAGCAATGCCACTTTACCCAGGTCCTTCCTCTGGAGAGTTTTCCTTTTCCCTTGCTGGGCACAGAAGTAGGCATCTCTTGCAATTGTCTCCACAAACAGTTCCTATGGCAAAAGTAAAGATCATATAACTGAGTCCCAGCATGAAGCAGGAAAACTCTGCTTCTTGCTGACAAGTGAAGGCAAGCAGAAGGTGAGAGATAAGGAGAGGGAGGTGGTGGGTTCTAAGGCACCAATATGGCCTTACTACTGTTCAGCACTCCTTCCCTATTCTTACTGACTCCTCCTTCTCGAATTCCCCATAGCAGTTGTTCCAAACCTTCTCCCCTCTCCTCAGGCCCCCAATTATATACCTAACCCCAGCATTTACAGCAGATAACAGCCTTTAATTTTACTGAGAAGACTGAGGCTATCAGATAGGTTGTGGTTGTTTGATCATTTCAGTTGGTTCCCACTCTTCATTTCCCCATTTGTGGATTTCTTGGCAAAGATACTAGAGTGGTTTGTCATTTCCTTTTCCAGATCATTTAACAGATGAGGAAACTGAGGCAAACAGGGAGCAGCGGCTTGCCCAGGGTCACACAGCTATGCAGCATCTGAGGCCAGATTAGAATTCAAGAAGATGAGTCTTCCTGACTTCACTGCTGGCACTCTATCCACATCGCCACCTAGATACCCTATCAGATGGGAGTGCCTCTAAATTCCCTCCATTACTCCTCAAAGCTTCTCAGCATCAGCGCTATTCTATCTTCTTCCCCTTCATTTTCAGAGGAAAATGTATTTTTTACTAAGGCTAATCTTCCAAACAGTACACTTGATCCCATCACCTCCCGCCTCTAGGACCTGATTCTTGGCATCATTCCTTCTCTCTCATGGACTTTCAATATCTCCCCAATCCTACAAAGCTTTCCCTTGACCCTTCCATTCCATCCAGCTACTACATTACCTTTTCTCCCCTTCAAAGTCAGACCGATCCTCTTGCAATCTGTTTTCCAACCACAGTATTCTACCGAAACTGCTCTCTCAAAGGTCACCAATGACCTTGACCTCTCCACAGGATTTGGCACTGATCTCTCCCTTCTTACATAAATCCCTTCTCCTCTTCCCTTAGTTTCAGATACACCACACTGCCCTGGTTCTTCTACTTCTCAAGACATTCCTTTGTCTCCTTCCCTGGCTCCTCAACCTCTTCTCAGCTCTCTGAGCGGTAGAGAGAGAAGGAGGAGGGTGCTTGATGAGATTCTGCACTTAGCCCTCTCTATCCTTTCTCTTTTGGCAATTCCATTTACTTCTACAAAATTTCAGTCAGAAAGAGCCTCTAGACCAATCCACACCTAAAAAAAGAAACCCTTCAACAACAAAATTCAATTCAATTAGCATTTACTAGGCTGCTAGGCTTCCAGTATTGCTTCTGATGTGTGCTTCATGTGACTAGGCAAGTCACAACTTCTGAATGCCAGAAGCAACATATTTGAATACTAATTGTAGAAGAGTTGCTGATAGAGGAAATATCCTCAGCAGGACTTCCCTACATGAATGAAATCAGAACTGCCAACAAATTTTTTAAAAGGGAGTGGTGGTAGAAGGGAAGAAGGAACTGTTCTTGGCCCTGGAGATACCAACTGAAGAAAATTAACCATCCCTTCCTTTAAGGAGCTTATATTTTACTACAGACTATAACATGTACACAGCTAAGTACATGAAGTAAATACAGAGTAATATACCCCCACAAGTACTCATTCAGCCTCTCTTGGAGAGCTCCCAAGAGGGAGATCCTGATACTTTTTTTTTTTTTGAGGGTGGAAAGCAGGGCAATTGGGGTTAAGTGACTTGCCCAAGTGTGTCAAGTGTCTGAGGCCAGATTTGAACTCAGGTCCTCCTGATTCCAGGGCCAGTGCTCTACTCACTGCACCTAGCTGCACAGAGCCTGATAATTCTTGAGGCAGTCTATTCCACTTTGGACAGCTCTAAAACTGCTAAGTTTTTCTTCATATCAAGACTAAATTTGCATCTTTGAAATCTCTACCCTTTGCTCCTAGTTTTGATCCCTGGGGCCAGAGAGAACAAGCCTAATCCCCCCTCTTCCAAGTGACAGCCATTCAAATACTTGAAGATCCCCCACATATACACCTTCTCTTCTCTAGACTAAACCTCTCCAATTCCTTTTTCACTGGACATGAACTTAAGGCCGCTCACCATCCTAGGTGTCCTCCTCTGGACTCTCTAATTTGTCAACGTCCTTCCTTAAAAAAGTAGCGACCTAAAACAGCTTATTTTGGAGAAGGTAATGGCAAACCACTCCAGTATCTTTGCCAAGAAAACCCTAAATGGAACGACTGAAAATGACTGAACAAGCAGAGCTTAGCTTCAGCTATCCTAGAAAGATCCCAAGTTTATCATCTCCAGCCTTCATTTCTCTTCCAGGCTCTAGGGTCTACAAACAAGAGCCCTTTAGGCTCTAAAATCATGATCCAAGGAGCCTGGGAATTGCCTGGGAGACATCTCTCCAATGGCTGCTCAAATTCCACATGCACAAATCTGAGATGACATCCTACCTCTAAAATCTGCTCCTCCTTCCAATTCCACTATTCCTATCAGTTGCATCATTATTTACCTACTTTTCAAAACCTGATTTATCTTTAATTCTTCCCTGTCCCTCACCTCCCTTATCCAATCGGTTACCAAGTCCTGCGCACTCAATCTTACAAGATCTTTTTCCTCCAACCCTTATTCTTTAACCCCGTTAATAGAGCTACGGCACAAGCCCTCACTACCACCTCCCTAGATTATTCCTCTAGGTCTTTCCCCGTAACCTCTCCTCCCATTCCAACAGATTCTTCAGCTTGCCGTCAGATTCATCTTCCTTATCATGGAAC
>JAQQSZ010019175.1:0-10422 GCA_028646595.1 Phalanger gymnotis
GCAGCTTTCCCACTAACCTGCTCTGTGGTTGTTTTAACAATCTGGCTAGCAACTTCTGTGGGGGCAAAAGATCCACCCACAGCCAGCACCCAGAAAGCTGCCGGACAGCACAGGTTCTTTTGATCTGCCTTAAGAAGGAGAACAAGGTGAAGGGGTTGGCAAGCTTACTTTAATTCAGCACACAAATATCATTCACTTAGTTCAGGGGAAAAAGCCAGCACCCTGAACTTCAGAGCAAAATATAAGCAAATTACAAACATCAACAGACAGACCTTATCTGATTCAAATCATAATACATAGTTACCAGTACCAACATCTGGGTTTCAAAGCTGGGGGGCAGTTTGCAGCTTGCCCAGAGTCTCAACACTCTTTCCATGAGTGTGCCCCAAAAATCAAATGCCAAATTCTCCTTATATATCCAGTTTGGAGCCCTGAAGGCTTTGACCTCACCCAAGCTGGGTGTGGGAAAGTTCTCCATCCCCAGGATCACATCATATACAAATCAATGACTCCTACTTGTCTCAGTGCTGAGAAATACTCCAAGACAAAAAGATCCCACTTTATCTGCCCCATTCAAACAAAGGCCAGAATCATTAAAGGCACTTAAGAGAAGAAAAGCAAAATGTCCCACTTTAATTACTGTTACATAATAATGTTAATCTTACACCTAATAGGTGTTACACCTAAAAGGGGTTGCTTGGGGCTTAGCACTTAGTAAGATTCAATGAAATAGCTGAATTACTCAAAGCAAACAAAAGCCAAACTCTTCAAGGGCACTTATTGAACTAAGTGCTAAGGAGCCCATTTTGCTTCCCAACACAGTGGTCTTTGGTGTTTGTGGGTTAAGAAGTCTGGTAACTGCTACAGCTCAGTGGTTCATGGCCCTAAGGACTGCTTTGACTCTCAGTCTGGTCTGTTGTGTCACAGCCCACACTGGGCTGCGCTCCATTCTCAGCACTGTGCAATAGACCCTTCCTAGCCACCATCCAGGCCATCCTGGGCTGGAGACCTGCTTCACTCTGCTATTTTGTGGGTTCTGCAGCTCTAAATTTGTTCAGAGCCATTTTTAGAGGTGTTTGGAGGGAATAGGGGAAGAGCTTAAGTGAGTCCCTGCTTTCCAGCCTCCATCTTGGCTCTGCTCCAATACAAGTTAGTTCTTGATGGAAATAATAGTTGCAAGAAGTAGACATGAAGAGAGAGAATATTCCAGGCATGAGGGACAGCTAGTGCAAAGGCACTGATATGAGAGATGGATCCAGAGTTGACTAGAAATCAGGTTTCCAGAGTTTTACCTTTTTTTTCCCCTTAAGTCCAACATTCCTCAACTAGGATATAAGCTGCTCAAAATATGGATCATAATTTGTGTTACTCTTATATCTCCCAGCACATCTTGCATATAGTCAGCATTCAATAAATACTTCATGATGGATTAATTGATAATATTAGGATTTAAATGCTATAGGAAGGCGAATGATTTATAGTAGTAATAATTATGACAGCTGTCCTACAATGGAGTAAGTTCACCTTCTAGTGACAGTTTTCAACCTAAATGACCACTGGTTAGGAATATTGTCAAAAAGATTTCTGTCTCAGGGAAGGGTTGGACTAGATTGGGATCTCCCAAGTGGATTACCCCAAGGGGGACCTCATCTTTATGGGCTTGTCTATAACACAAGTTCACCACTCCTTTCCTTAAATACTACCCTATTCTGCCCCTTCCTATCTCTAGCCTTCCTTTCTAGTAAAAAAAATTCTAGAAATTCACAGTTAAAAAGGTAAGGGGAGAGACCACTAATCAAAACTATCATTACCTAGTCAAGCGCCATGATTCAAGTATCAGAATCAAGTAACATGGACTTCTCAAGAAGACTATAACCTACCCCAGCTCAACAAAATTCCCCAGAGCACCCCACCACCAGCATCTCCTCTACCATCACCTTGTGGCTTATAACAGGCATTCTTCAGCAGCAGGCTCTACACACCATGGCACATACAAATGTCTTACTGATATGGATGAACAAGGACTAGATGATCTTTGAGGTGTCTTCTTCTCCTTACCAATGATTGTGATTTCTAGGTTACCACCTGCCTGGAATGTGACTCAGCCCTGAACTTGTGGAGTTGGAAATTATGTGAGGCAGGGGAAAGTCCTGGATGTGGCTTCAAAAGACCTGAGTTCAAATCCTGTTTCTGTCACTTATTTCTTGCGCGACTTTTGGTTTTGATTTCTTCCTCAAAGCTTCTGATCTCCATTCCAACTCCAGGTCTGTAATGATTGATTAATTGATTGGAATGAAATTCTACTGTATGTTGAGCCACTAAATAGCCACCTTCTCTCCTCAGATTTGGCAGAAAAGCAGTAAGATGGCTAATGTTCAGTGACTTCAACTCCTGTTCAAGTCTGATGGCAATCTTGCTCACCTTTCCATCCCCCAGGGAAAATATTAACAGTATTTGCTAACAACAAACCCACAGCCCAGTCTGCAGATTTATAAGGCTCTCTCAGATTTCTAGATTTGTACCAGTCTCTCAAGTAATCCCTGTTCTTTTGGTAAGTATTTCATATAGTGTATGAAAAATCCAGATTTCTGAAGCAGTTAAAATAGGGAGTAATTATTCACTTTCTAAAAGAATGTTTTGCTTCATGAAAAGATTAGCTATAGGAGTAGAAAATAGCAAATTCCTCATCATATTTGCAACATAATTGCATTTATGCAGATTTAAATTACCCACAACTTCTGTGCCATAGCTACTACGTAAAGTAAGGGATCTTTGAGAATGGATTCTTAACTTGGTGTCCACAGGCCCCAAAAAGGGATAGATTTCAGGGGCCTATAAACTTGGTTGGGAAAAAATTCATTTTTATTTTTACTAACCTATAATTGAAATTTATAATTTCCTACAATTATGAATTTTTTAAACAGTTATTGAAAGGAGTCCATAGGTTTCACCAGAATGTCCAGGGTGTCCATGACATAAAAAGATTAAGAAACTCTGTGTTAGACTCATTTCCTACTTTCAAAGAACTTATAAAATCAATTGTTAGCCAAAATTTGAAAATAATTACCACAACATGTATATCAATTTCTTGAAAGTAAAAATCACTCAAGTCAATCTAAGCCATGACAGCATCGATAGGGAGTTATCTCACAGATTCAAAAAGTTCCAGGGCTTAGGTGAGCTTCTCTGTTCACCAAGGTGAAAAAAGTCATGGAAAAAGACAAGAGAAAAAGCTGAATGTGATATATTGTGCACCTGAGGCTGATTCTTCAGAATCATGGTGCCTTAAGACTAACTTTTTGTGCAATTTCCTTAATACCAATTCACAGCATGTACCTTAATCTCTCCACAGAAGCCAAAAGCATTATACTCTGGTCATACCCTATTAACCAAGTTTTTGATTATTCATGGGACTCTTGGTCCCATTTACCTTGAATAATCAGCGCTTTCCTCTACACTTAAAATTAAAATGTTGAGTTTAACCTGTATTTTACCTTGCAAAGATTAGTTTTAGAAGAGGGATAACATTGTACTTACTCTTTAATCTTCCAAATAATAATTATTGTTACAAAAGTCAATCTCATAAAGTGTAAGGGGTGACACTACCTCTGAGCTGTCAGTGACTCTCTGGGGGACTAGCAAGGCTTTCCAGAACTCCTGATTTCTCTCCCGGCTCTATTCCTGACTTTCTGGATTTCAAAACCAGGCCTCAGCTGCTATCTCATCCTGGAACTTCCCTCAGCCTCTGGGACCTCCTTGCCCTGAAACATCCTTCTGCAGCTCTCTGACTCTGATAACGGCTCTGCTAGGCAGCCCCCTTCTCCCGCTGGTGAGTTCCTCCTGGGGCTTCCATTTTGTGGAGAGGCCTTCATTCCCCTCCTGGCTCTGCTGTTGACCTTTCTGAACTTCAAAACCAAGCCTTAGCTTCTAGGGCTTTCTCTCTCAGGAATATCCAGCTATCCCTATGACCATCTTGCCCTGGAAAAACACACATGTTATAGAAAGTCCTAATTGGCTTGCAAGAGCTGGTTGTTAAATTTTATGAGCATATACCCCCTAAAAATCCACAAATGCTGTAAGTCAGGGCTTGATTATTTTTTTTAAATTGTCTAGCCTTAAGCAAGTGATGGAGAAAGTGTTAAATAATGCAGATTAAACTTAAAAGTGTTACTTACACGCATTCTTTTTCTGGAGAGTCAGTTATTAAATGTTTACCAAGACATCCCTGATCCCTGTTCTCAAGAAGCTAACCTTCTAATGGGCAAGAAAACTAGCAATTAATTATATACATACAAGATATATACCAGGTAAATGGAAGGTAGTCTCAAAAAGAAGGTACTACAGGAAGGGGAATATACGGTAAGGTGGAGGGATGGGGAAATGGGGTGGGAAAGACCTTTTAACAGAGGGTTTGAACTGAATCTTAAACAAGGCTAGAGATCCTGGAGGAAGAAATGAGCATTCCAAGTATAGAGGACAGCCAATGAAAAGATTTCCCAATGGAACTGGGAAATGGAGTTTCCATGTGTTACCACTGGATTGTGGAGTACATGGAAGAGAATAAAAATGCAAGAAGGCTGGAAAGGTAGGAAGGGGTTAGCTGGTGGAAGGTTTTAAATGCTAAACCAAATATTGTATATATAATCCTAGAGGTCATGGGGAGCCATGGGGAACCAGGGTCAGACTGTCATTTTAGGAAGATTATTTTGGCAGCTAAATTGAAGGTAGATCTGAAGTGGGGAGAGATTTTAAATAAGGAGACTGAGCAAAAAGCTATTGCAATAGTCTGGGTGTGAGGTGATGAGTGGAGAAAAGAAGAAATGTAGGAGAAATGTAAGAGTGGAAATGAAACTTTACAACTCTTTTGATGTGTGGGGTCTGTGTGAATAAGAGGAGCCAGGGATGACATAGAAACTGTGAGCCTGGGCAACTTGGAGAATAATGGTGCTGTTGACAGTGATAGGGAAGTGGAGAAGAGGGGAGGGTTTGGGGGAAAAAATAAATTCTGTTGTGGACATGTTGAGTTTAAGATGTCTGTGGGACAGACAGTTTGAGAGGCACAGCAGGCGGTTGGTGAAGTGGAGCTAGAAGTCAGGAGAGAGAGGAGGGCTGGATACGTAAGTATTAGAATCATTTGCATTGAGATAGTTGAACCCATGGCAGCTGGTGAAATAATAAAGAGAGATAATATAGAGGGAGAAAAGAACAGGGTCCAGGACTTTGTCTTAGGAGACATCCACAGTTGTGGGTTTGACTTGGATGTCAGTCTAGAAAGGAGATTCTAGAAAGAATAGCCAGAGAACCAGAGGGAAGCAGGGTCACAAAAGCGTGTGAGTATCCAGGAGGAAAGTATGATTGTATAAAAGGCTAGAGATAAGTCAAGAGGGATTAAATTGATAAAAGATCATTAGATTTAGCAATTAATTGTTAACTATGAAGAGAGCAGTTTCATTTGAATGTTGAAGTTGGCAGCTAGATTGCAGGTTTAGAGGTGAGTAAGGGAAAAGGAGAGCAGCTAGGTGGTGTAGTGGATAGAGCTCTGGGACTGAAGTCAGGAAGACATCTTCCTGAGTTCAAATCTGGCCTCAGACATTTAGTAGCTGTGTCACCCTGGGCAAGTCATTTAGCCCTGTGTTGCCTCAATTTCCTCATCTGTAAAATGAGCTGGAGAAGGAAATGGTGAACCACTCCAGTATCTTTGCCAAGAAAACCTCAAATGGGGTCATGAAGATTCAGATACAACTAAAATGACTGAACAACAAAATGGGAAAAGGAAGTGGATAGATTTGTCTAAATTTGAATTCAGAGTTAAGTTGAAAAGTGGAGGGGAGATATAGGATGCTAACTAGTGAGAAAAGTTAGATCAAGGAGGGTTTTTCTAAGGTTCAGAGAGACATAGACATGTTTGTAGGTATCAGGTAAGGAGCTAGTAGATAGACATCGAAGATTAGAGAGTGGGGATGAAAGAGGAGGCAATATGCTGGAGAAGATAGGAGGGAATAGAATCAAGGAGGCATGTGGAGGGGTTTGCCTAGGCAAGGAAATGGGCCTCCATCTCATCAGAAATGGGAGCAAGGGTAGTGATACTGAGGGAAGATGTCTGTGTGATGTGAGATGAGGAGGGGACAAGAGAGAGCTCTCAGGAAATGGCCTTAGTTTTTTAAAAAAGTGAAATATAAAGCAAGGTTCTCAGCTGATAACGTAAAGTAGAAGGAAGCCATAGGATTCTTAAGGAAGGATGAAATGGTTTAGAGAAAGCCATTGTGGTGAGTGGGCTAGTGAATCAGTTAAGGAAGTATAAAAGGATTGTCCCCTTGTAGTGAGAGCCCAGTTGAGAACATGTAACATAAATTTCTAGTGGACCCAGTCAGCACTGCCCTACTAGTGTTTCTGCAACTGAATTGCCTTCAAAATGAGAATAAAATGAGTGACTAATTGAAATTTGAACATCAAAATAAAATAGAAAACTTGACACAATCCTTGTATAAAACAATAGCAGATCTATTTGTACTTTGAATACTGTATGCCATTCAGTTTGCTATGCATCAAGAAAGACACAAAAGTGAAGAAGGATCAGCATTTTTTAAAAAAGAAGGGAACGGAGATTTTGCCATATAGAGAATACAAGAAATTAAGAAGATTCAGCCTTCAAGGCTGAAGATGGAGAGATGATAAAAATCTATAAAATTGTGAAAAGTGTTTATTATATATCACCTCATGTGGTTCCTTACTGCTGCTAGGTCATTCTTCTCTTCTACCCCCATCCACTCCCTGTCTCATTCCCCACATTCATTGTTCTTGATCTGCATGTGATTAGAACACCTGTAGCTAGGGAGGAAATGGACCAAGACATGGTATATTTCTTTCTACCTTTTCTTTCCCCACAGTGCAATAGTGTGAAATTGACTAGGATGGGGATGATAGTTAATTTCACACTAGGGTTAGCACCCTAGAGAAGAACTTAGACCTTTTATTTTCCAACTGCTAGTATTTTCTAGTTCTGTCTAGGAGTCTTTGAATGCGGTATGGAAAAGTCAATTTTTCAACACAGAAGATTTTTGTTCAGGCATAGATAGAAAGGTATAAAGGGTAATGATCTAGAAGGCAAGAGATTTGGATTCTAGTCCTGGCTCAGGAACTACCTAGCTATGTTAACTCAGATAATAATAGTAATCCCTCATATTTATGTAGTTAAAAAAAGATTTACAAAGCACAACCGTATGAAGTCAATAGTAGAAATATCATTTTCCCCATGATAGTGAGATGAAGTCCCAGATTGGTTAAGTGACTTCTTCATCACAAAAATTTAAAGTATAGGAGCCTGTATTCAAATCCAGAATGCTCATTTCTAGAACTTATTCTCCTACACCACAGTATTAGCCAACTAATTTCTCTGGCCCCATTTCCTCATCTATAAAATGTAAGAGTCAGTTTAGAGGCTCCAGAGGGGGAGAAACTGTGGCCTTGTGGCCTTCTAGGTCCTTCGGTGCGGCCTTTTAACTGAGTCTAAGTTTTACAGAATAAATTCTTTTATTAAGGGATTTTGTTCTGTGAAATTTGGATTCATTCAAAGGGCCCCACTTGAGGACCTAGAGGACCACATGTGGCCTGGAGGCCTCAGGTTCCTGCCCTGGTAGACATTCTTTAAGGTCTTCTCCTACTCTGGACCTTTGAAAGAAACAAGACACATTATCTTTTTTAAACCTGTGTGGGAGGAAGGGGAGGATAGCCATAGAGGGAAGAGTTGAAAAGTATCCTATTTTATCCCCATAAATAAGAGAATATATAAACATAAGTCATAATTATATCCCCTAGACTAGGGATTCTTAACCCAAGGCTTATGAACACGTGCGTGCGTGTGTGCGTGCGTACGTGTGTGTGTGCGCGTATGATAATATTTCAAAATAATTGGTTTCCTTTGCAATCTTATGTATTTAACACATTATTCTGAAGACTGCCAATGGGGTCCATGATGCAAAAAAGGTTAAGAATTCCTGCTCCAGACCATACATGAGAAGCTGCTGATGTAACATCAACCTAGAAAGGATAAGCCTTATTCAGGGTAAGGGCTGGGAAATTCTCTTAGCATTGGAGCTGCTGCAGTGGGATGCTGCTTCTTAGCTTTGCTCAGGTGTTTGGGGGTTTCATCTGCCATTTTAGCATGTGTCAATTTGCTTATAGTTTACTATGGCTAATCACAAGCTAAGAGTTCTCCCAGTAGCTGCACTGGTAGGTGTCCGTAAAGTCCATGTGCATATACAAAGTTACAACTATTTTAAATTGCACACAGACTTTATGGATACCCTATAATGCAACTTTTTTTTTTTTTGCAGGGGGGAAGGCAGGGCAACTGGGGTTAAGTGACTTGTCCAAGGTCACACAGCTAGTAAATGTGTCAAGTGTCTGAGGCCACATTTGCACTCAGGTCCTCCTGACTCCAAGGCCGATGCTCTACTCACTGTGCCACCAAGCTGCCCTGATGCAACTTTTTAACCTCATTTACATGGGCTCTGCTTTCCCATTCAACCCCACCACCACTAAGTGCTACATAGAAGCTCCTTGAGTCATAATATCCCTGGGTCCTATTCATCTAACACGTGAGGACTCAATGTGTAGGTAATGTGTGTAAAAGAAAAGGAATTAATATTAATACTATACTTTGTGCTTTAGGTCAGAAACAATTTTATTTAATATACATCTAAATCAAGGTTGGAAAGAGAATGATTCCAAATTGAAATAGTCTCCCATGCCTTCCAACATCACTCTGCCCATAAAGATTTAAAGTAAGATTTATAGGAATCTTGACCAAGGAAAAAGATCATATATGAAAATATGGTTTGGAGTCAACACTCCAAAACTGCTTTATTCCTTCTTGGACAATTCCCTTTAAAGACTGAAAAGAGCTCTTTCCTGTGACCGGTATTTTAACCTTGAATTTCAAGAGAACAGACACTGTCCGTAGTTGGGGTCCTGATACCCACCAATCCAGGTGGTCAGGAGGCAAACACTTTATCTAGGCATGAGATAAGTTGATGATCCTTACACCATTTCAGAAGAAGTTCTTCCCATTTTCCTAAAGGGAAAACTCCGGAAAGGGTTTTAGGTTGGAGAAGTAGAATTTCCCAATATTTCTAGGGAAACTGAAAAGGAGATTTTTAAAAATATGCTTCCACTCTAGGATAGAGCTAATCCCATTGAGTGTGTTGAGAGCTGAATTGAGCTTTTCCTGGACACTTCTGGGGACATATGCTTAGCACTAGAAGTGGCAGAGCCAGGATATCTTCTTGAAAACTGCCCGTTCCTACATATCATTTCACCATTTAGGGAATGACTCTTGTTCTTACATATTTGAATCAATTCCTTATGTATCTTCCTGGATATCAGATCTTCATTAGAAAAATTTGCTGTAAACATTTTTCCCATTTAATTGTATATCTTCTAATTTTAGCTAGGTTCATCCTATTTATTCAGAAATGCTTTGATTTTGTAATTTTGTATAATCAAAATTGTATGTTTTTGTTCTCTTTTGATCTTTTGTATTCCTTGTTTGGTTAAGAGCTATTCCCAGGTCCACAGTTGTGAAAAAACCTCCTACTCTGCTATGCTAATTTATTTGTGATATGACTTTTTATAAGTAGGTCTTGTGTCCATTTAGAGATTATTCTAGTATATGGTATGAGATGTTGGTCTAATCCTAATTTCTGCCAAACTACTTTTTAGCTTTCCCAGCAGTTTTTGTTGAATAGTATTATCTAAGTAGTTGGAATCATTGGGTTTATCAAATACTATGCTACTTTGCTTATTTCTTTTGGGGTCTTATAAACCCAACATTTTTTACTGGTATGCTAAAGACCCGTCTTTTGAACATTTATGTTCTTTTGGTAATGCTCTATTTCTTTTTTTTTAAATGCTAAACATAATTTATTTAATATATTTAGTTTTCAGCATTGATTTTCACAAGAGTTTGAATTACAAATTTTCTCCCCATTTCTACCCTCCCCCCCGACTCCAAGATGGCGTATATTCTGGTTGCCCTGTTCCCCAGTTAGCCCTCCCTTCTGTCACCCCACTCCCCTCCCATCCCCTTTTCCCTTCCTTTCTTGTAGGGCAAGATAAATTTCTATGCCCTATTGCCTGTGTATCTTATTTTCTAGTTGCATGCAAAACTTTTTTTTTTTTTGGAACATCTGTTTTTAAAACTTTGAATTCCAAATTCTCTTCCCTTCCCACCCACCCTCTCTAAAAAGTCAAGCAATTCAACATAGGCCACATGCATATCATTATGTATAACCCTTCCACAATACTCATGTTGTGAAAGACTAACTATATTTTGCTCCTTCCTAACCTATCCCGCTTTATCCAGTTTTCTCCCTTGACCCTGTCCCTTTTCAAAAGCGTTTGTTTTTGATTACCTCCCCCCCC
>JAQQSZ010019176.1:0-10422 GCA_028646595.1 Phalanger gymnotis
TTCCTTTCCTTTCCCCTTTCCTTTCCCCTTTCCTTTCCTTTCCCCTTTCCTTTCCCTTTCCTTTCCTTTCCCCTTTCCTTTTTCCTTTCCTTTTTTTTTTTTTAAAGGAAGAAGGTGGAGCCTTCAAGTTATAGGCCAACAACTTTGACTTTGAATCCTGGCAAAATTCAAGAATTTGTTTTCAAAAGAATGGTTTATAACAAGGCTGTCCAAAATACAGCCCGTGGGCCTCATGCCGCCTGCAGTGCAATTTTATGCCACCTGCCTGTGGGTTTTAATTTTCACGAGTGGAAAAAATAAAATAATAATTTGCATGGAATGCACGTTAGATTTTTAAATTCCATCGCTAATAAATAATCTCATTGATGTTAATTTTCTTTGGTGTTTTTAAGCAGTATTATGGATGGAACATATTACACAGAATTTTCAATTGATCTGTGGGATGTGTTCTGTCTGTACGATGCAGACTAGTCACTATGCACCTACCTTTATAATGTTGTATTGTCGCTTTGTTGTTTTGTGTTTGCTTTTGCACTTTGGGCCTCTGCCTGTCGTATTGATGACACGCGTTCCCCCGCTTTCTATTAGTATACTGTATTTTTTATTCTGGGTGCGGCCCTCGAATAATTATTTTGTTCTAATGCGGTCCTAAGATAACCTAAAGTTGGACAGCCCCGGTTTATAAGAATCGGGAAAGGGAAGCAGTGGCAGCTAAGAGACAGCATCAAGAACAGGTCATGCCTAATTAACTTCATTTACGTTTTCAATAATATCACTGGATTGATGGATCAAGGGAATTCCATAGACACAGTATAGAATTTCTATAGAGGATTTGATAAAAATCCCTCATGTTATCTCTATGGAAAAGACAAAGAGATGTGAGGTAGATGATTGAACAGGTAGGTGGATTCAGAGCCAGTTGAATGGCACAACCCAAAGAGTAGTCAATGGTTTGATGTCAGTTTAGAAGGACATCTTTATAGGAGTATCCCAGGGATTTGTCCTGAGTTCTGTACAGCTTAACATTTGTATTCATTTTTAACCTTGTCTCAGATGATGGCATAGATGGCATTGCTATCACATTCATAGCTGAAGGGAAGCTAAGAAAGATAGCTAACACTGATGGACTGTCATCAGTATCTAACAAGGCTAGAACATTGGCCTGAACCTAGCAAGATGAAATTTAATGGAGATAAATGTAAAGTCTTACATTTGGGCTGAAAAGTTAACTTCGCAAGTGCAAATTAGAAAGGATATGGTGAAAATTTTATGGAGCCTGATTTCAATTTGTTGTAAAGAATAATGTAATAGAGCTGTAATAGAGTGGAATTAGCTTCCTTAGGAAATAGTGCATTCCTCTTCACTGAAGGCACTTTAGTGGAGGCCGAATTGGTAATAAGCTCATCAGAAACAGTTTGACATAGATGACCTCTAGCATCCTATTCAACTCTGAGATTCTGTAGACTGTTCTCATTTTTCTTGCCAGATCTTAAGCAAGTATCAAAAGTAACAGGAATGAATTGGACAGTACTGAAATACCAGACTTGGTACTACTTTGTACAACTGTCTGTGGTGTGTCTACGTGTAGGATCCTAGAATGTGAAGGGGCCTTAGACATAATCTAGACCCACTCTCCACCTCTGGAATGCTTATGTTATGTGTCAGGGACTTGGCAAGAGTCATTTGGACATGTTTCATTGTAGTGGCTTCTTGGGGAATTGGCAAATTGAGATCTCCATCTAAGTCAGGAATTCTGTATGAGCATTTTTTAAAAAACTTAGAGTGTAGAACCTAGAGGAAAACTTAAGCATCATTTCTCCTTACTTGTATGAACATAAAATAGTAAAAAAGGAATAGGGAATATGTTCAAACAGAACAATGTGTGTGCCCAGGGATTTCATTAAACAACTCAGATTATAAGGAGACCTATGTAGTAGCTGAAAGCAGGGACCAATAACTGAGAATGAATAAAAAGTCTGGCATGGTCCTGTAGGACTAGTTTCAAAAGTACCAAAGTTCAGAATGAGTTTTGATCAGTACTAAATCCTAAGGAAAAACAAAAGTCCCCCCCCACCACCACCACCACTTTGTTTGAAGAAACAGGAAAACGGAAAATTAAAGAAAGAAGAGAATCATATAAAGAATATACTTTTTTTAGATATCCAAAGATATTGTGGTAAACTATTCCTTTATGATTAAATTTTATTTTTTCAGTTAAAATTTTGATTTTCTCTTCCTCTAACTCCTACTCTGACCACTGGAAAAATGAAACGAATTTCCATATTGACCATGGTCTTTGTCTCTGTCTCCATCCATCTATCTATCCATCCATCCATCTGTGTGTGTGTGTATGAGAGAAAGAGAGGGGGTTGGAGAGAGAGAGAGGGAGGGAGAGAGAGAAATAGAGACAGACTGTCTGAGCCCTGAGTCTAGCCCTCTTTTTCAGAAGGTATAGAAAGCTTTTTCACTGACCTATAATCATGACTGGTCATCGTGTTGATCAGAATTCTAAAGTCTTTCAACAATACAACAATGTTATTCATAATATACAAAGTATTCTTCTTGTACTGTTCACTATACTCTGAATCAGTTCATACAAGTCTTTCCAGGTTTCAGCAGGATTGTCTCTTTCATTCTGTCTTATGCCACAAAGTATTCCATTCCATACATATATCATAATTTGTTTAACTATTCTAAATTATTCATTTTGAAATAGAGATCCTTAAAGTAAGAGGATACTCTGTACAAAATGATATCACAATTGAACAATTCCCATGGATTTTTGGTTTCTCACTATAGCTATTACCATACGGCCAAGAAACTATTCAATAGCCCTTTGTTGAAAAATATTATATTATTGCCATTATTTGGAATGAGCGAACTGCTAAAATGGGCCTGGATGCTGCCATTACATCATGAAACTAAAGAATGACTTCTGTGTCTCCCTTTTCAGTTCCCTATGGAAATCCTGAATGCTTTGTTATCCATATCTGAATCAGGATCTTTTTCCTATGGGGGTCTGAGGGAGAAATGTTTTTCCTTCCAGAAGTGTTCATTTGCATCTGTAGGCTCTTGCCTTTGGGCAGTTCCCCTTTTTTCACATGAAAGAAGCTTTTTCTCCTACATCAACAATAAGTAATTAAAGGACTTTCCACCCTGATTATAGCTCCACAATCTAGTTTGCTTCTTTTAACATCTGATAGGCATCTAGGCACAGCATTACCCATTGAAAAAGACAAATCCTATCTCACCGTTTGGCCTTCCTTTTCCTCTCCACCCATTCAAGAGCATTGTTACCACAGTAATCTAAAAGACCATATGGGTTGAATTATTGTGGAATTTTTTTTTTTGGCTGATCACCATAGATAAAGAGTTGTCCTGTGCCATTTGAAAATAAAATGATGACAGACTTCTTCCCAAGGTTATTATCCCCTCCCCCAAATGGTGAAGAGAAATGGAATGCTCTAGTAATAGAATTCACTTAGCTCACTGACCTTGTTAAATAGATTGTTTTAAGTAAACAGCATGCTTAATGTGATGAATCAAAACTGGTTATTAAACCCCCAAGAAGCATTTATTATGTGCTTCCTATGTGCCTAGTACTGTGCTAAGTACTGGGTATACAAAGGCAAAAATGGTCCCTGCCCTCAGTGAACTCATATTCTAATGTGAGAGACAATATGGAAATAACGAGGTACATATATGACATATACAGAGCAGAGAAGGAGATAATCTGAGAATTATTAGTTATGGCGCTCAATTCATATACACAGTAGGCATCAAGGAGAAGGCTACAATGACTTATATGTGGAAGGTTAAAACTGTCTCAAGCGTATACGAAGAATGAAAATCTTATGACAATACTTTACTCAATCATTTCTTCCTCTCTTTCTTTCTGATTCTGGTACTTGTGAAACCTGACTTTTAAGATCGGTGCTTTGTTTTTAATGTCACATTACTTTCTGAACATTTCCCTCCACACTCCTTTATCTAGAGAGCCCTGCTTTACAACAAGAATTTAAAAAGAAAAGAGAAAAAGGGCAGCTGAACAGAAAAAAAGGACCACGTGAACTACATTAGAAAATATGTGCGACACTATCAATTCATAGTTCCTCACTTCTGAAATAGAGGGAGGCACATAGAAATTGAACTTGTTTCTTTTAGTTGACATTTATGCCTGTCAGTGAAAAGCTGGTACATTAATCAGTTCTGTGACCAAAACAGAAGGACCATGTATCAACTCTAGCTTAGCAATGTCCAGCATAATTGATGAATTTTGTTGGTATTGTTCAGTTGTTTTCAGTCAATGTCTGACTCTTCATGACCCCATTTGGGGTTTTCTCAAAAAAAGACACTGGAGTAGTTTGCCATTTCATTCTCCAACTCATTTTACAGATGAGAAACAAGGTTAAGTAGTTGCTCAGGGTCACATAGGTAGTAAGTGTCTGAGGCCAGATTTGAACTCAGGAAGATGAGTCTTCCTGATTCCAAGTCCAGTGCTCTATCCATGGCACAACCTAGCTGCCCAATTGATGAACACATACATAAATAGACTTACGTAGTTACATGTGTAATTTGAGATTAGCTCACTCATACGTATAAGTGAGCTAAAACATACTGCACATAAAAATATACAAAAGAAGTTGTAGAAGAAATGTATCATGAAAAATGAAGATGCATTGTTAACACAGCAAGAGCAGAAGACAAATAAATCATGGACAGGATGTATGACATTTCATCATATTCTCATAATCTCAAGAGAATTCAAGGAGGGTCCCCTGCACATTGTGTGGATCCCCTGTGGTAAACTTTTTGAAGTCATGAATAAGGATTGGCAGGTAGGATGGGTTATAGTCTGCCTTGTTAAAAGGAATGCCCGCATTGATGAGACCTCAGATTCACTGGAGATGGGGACAGTGGAGAATCATACATGTGAGGATACATACACACACATATGTGTTTACATATACATATATATTTAATATATATGTGTGTATATATATATTATATGTACAGAGAAAGAGAAGGAGAGAAAGAGAAGAAGAGTATAACCAGCTTTATGAAAAGAGGAGGTTGCCAGAAATTGTTAAATCTTGTTAATCTTGTTAAGAAATCTTGTTAAAGAAATGGAACACAGGAATGCAATTGCTTCCTGAAAATCCTTCTCCTGGCTTCACATGAAGGAAGGATTCAAAATATGTAACTGCTGTCCAGAGTTATAGCTATGTTTTGCCTATGCCACAAGTGATCTTACTGATTAAAGGTTTACCTGCTAGCAAATTGTTGCCTTGCTTTAAAGAGCCATGTTTTCACAGATTCCCAATGATCTCCTTATGGGTGAATAATAGTGCATACAGATATGGAGATCTAGCTACCATTTTTGGCTGTGGGATCACACTGTCTGGCTATGTCATCAGCTAACCTTTTTTAAGCCAGTGTATTTGAAAAGAATGTCTCTGATTTTTTTTTCTCTGTCAACAATTTTAAAGTGCCACTTAGACCTGACCATATCTACTTTCATTTATTCCTCTTCTCCAACTTTTGATAGTGAAAAAAAGAAAGAAATCAGACTTGCCAAGAAAGATCTCACTTCAGGTGATATTTTTTGTTTGTTTGTTTTTTTTAGTCAAGAATTTCACTTTTGTTCTAAGTTTCAGTAATAATCCATTAGAGGCCTGGGAGTTGAGAACCTCTATTAGTCTTAGTGTTGAGGGAAAACTGTGGAGGATCTAGTTTTATTCAATGGACCGTGAAACAAATAAGGCACAGTCACAGCTGGAGATCTACAGTGTGCAAAGATCACAATGCTTATGTTAAAATTGCATTACCAGGCCCAGTCACTGGGGACTGTGTTATTAAGTCCATAATGGGCTCCATCTGAAGGCTTTTTCTTCAAAGTCTTGGCTCCTTAAACAAACAACAACAATAACAAAACATCTAAGGCCCGTATTTTTACCATTTGGCTAAATATTAACTTTGTTTTCTTAAGCATACTTTTCTGTCCAATCTAATTGAGTTACATATTACCACCCAAATCTGGTTCCAAATGTAGCCTACATATGTGCTAGCTGGCTTCTTTTGCTAAGAAAGGAGGGTGTAATGAGGGTAGTGGATTAAAAAAGAGAAATTATTCAAACCTTGTTTGCATAATATTAGGCTATAAATCTCTCTTCCCAGCCCCATGACTATTCTGGTCTGCTTTCTACCTGACATTGTTGCCCTGTCATACACTCAACAATTTTATGCTCAACTCTCTTTTTAGTAAAGAGGAAGGGATCTATGGGTACACAATGTTGCCCATATAGGCAACAATGTTTGCATTATTGGTTGGTTATACTTAAGTTTTTCTTTATTACTGAAGAGGGTTCATATGGGAATATTTAAGAAGGATATTAAGAAATGAACGTGATATATATTTATATGTTACATATTTATTATATACAATATATTTAATTTTTTACCATCATATAAATATTTACTCTAATCTAAATAATAATATTTACTATGCTATAGTAATATAATATATGATTACTGTAATATTTACTATAATGTAATTCCATACTATACTGTATAGAAATAGATATACACACATATTTTTTAAAGCCATCCATAAAAAGGGGGAAAACTCCTAGTATATGGGATGACTGGGATACTGAGATAGGAAGCAGTAGTGGTGGTGACTATATCCTCCTTCTTTCCCATGTTTCCCAACTTGTTTAGATTCTAGAGAAGTTCAAAGCAGTATTTAAGGGAGGTAACTTCACGCAAGGCAATGTGTAACTCCAAAAGAGCCTGGTCTGACGGGCTTTCCTGGCTCTGATATCATTAGGCTCCTGGATCTAGAACTTAAAGAGACCTTAAATGCTATCTACATCAACCCTCTCATTTTTCAGATGAAGGCTATGGCTGTTAAATGGCTTGCCCAGGGTCACACGGATACTAAAGGGTCAGAGGTAGCATTTGAACCCAGGGCTGTCTAGAGGTAGTGAGTACCCTTTCCTCTGATACATTTTGAATAGATCAATATCCATCAGCACCCTGAAATCTTTGCAAACCTCAACTCAGTTGGTGAAATTCTATTTCGTGTCTGTCTGTAAGTAATGCCATTCATGGTGGCCCATTTCTACTTTCCCTGAGTGCATGTTACCTGTCTCCTGATGTAAAGGACTATTCCTTCTTTCATTTCTGCTCTTGGATCACATCGAATCATACTAATTTCGGAGAAGCAACTCCCACAGTGGGGTATCACAAAAATTGGGTTAAAGGGATGGGGAAATGAAATCACTGGCCAGGAGAGTGAATAAATTCAGGTATGTAAACAAAAGCAATCTACTGTCTTCATTCGCCTTCCCACAAAGAGGGTTGTCCATGGGAAAGAAGTCTCTGGAAGCCTTATTTAGCATACTTTGCTAAATATCCCTTTTAATCATTGCTGTGGTTACTACAAAGATATTTAACAATTACAACAACATTGCAGTAAGCACAGAGGCCAGAGGGTCTTTAATAATGACTGAGGCCTTGAGAATATTTTGGGACAAAGCACAGTGTTTTTCAATTACCACGATTTCCTAAATATATAGTAACAGGCATTTTGAAGTTTTAATTTACAGTCAGTCTATTTAGCTTATAATTTAAATGCCAGAAATGTAACAGTTCATTTAAAATCGGCTGAAGCCTTCTTCAAGAGGACAGTGTTGTCATTTTTAGAGAGATGGGGTTACAGAAGGGCAAACACATCTGAATGCAAATGATTTTTCCTATGAGCAATGAGGTCAGCCATTGTGTAGACAGAACAACCAAGATATTTGCAGTTTGATGAAGAACCTATGCTGTGGGATCATCAAGGTTGAGATAAATATATTAATCTCTTACCAGTAAGTACATACACATGTGTCCTAAAAATGAGGTCCCCAGAGAAAATATAACAACATGATAAAAGTCTCTGTGTGTAAATGATTAATGCTTTAATTTTACTCAATTATGTGTGGGGTTAGGGGACCTCACTCAACCTAAGATAAGAAGAGAAAAGATGTTTAAATTTGCTGCAGTCTTAGAACAAGCTAAGAGAACTTAGTCTAGGGGCAGAGAATGGATACAAAGAATCATTTTTCAATAGTCAGAGCTCATTGGAAGTAGGGATGGTTTCATTCTTTGTTCTTGTAGCCCAGGACCTAGCATAGAGTCTGGCTTAATAAATAGGTGATTGATAAATAATTGGTTAACAGAGAACATGCTGTAGCCCAGGAAAATGTAAGATTTTGAAGACAGGGGCTGTCTTATTTACTAGCACAATGTCTGACACATAGTGTTTAATAAATACTTGTTTGTTGATTAACCTGGAAATATACTATATGCTCCTTACATGGCCCTAGGTGTGAAGACCAAAGTGGTGAATTAAAGTCATTTGAACTCTGATTAATTGGAATAATTAATCATAGAGAGCTGATGGTGAATCTTCCTCTTAATAAAGAGGTGAGGGGCTGTGGAACAGGAAGGCAGCATGCTGTGTTGATTTTGTGTAAATATTTTTTATTTTTCTATGTTACAAATACAACAAGTAGCTCAAAGACCATTTCCACATGACTCTCCCCATTGGTAGAGATTGAGTTTTCAAGCTCTGATCCTGCATGAAGGGAGGAATTGGCAAAATCTTGAGAGTCTTCTCAAGATATTCTGGTCCTCTGGCTTCAAGTCTCAAGAAAGAGAGACTGTGGTTCTCTTCAGATCTCGGAAGGAAAAGACTCTGGAAAGAAGCAGAGAAGCTAGCATTGTAATCATGTCCCTCTCCCTTACTATTCTAGAGACTTTGGGAAATTTTTCCTTGGGTGAGATCTAGGGCTCTTCCTTTTGGTTGAGCTGAGTTAATCTTGCTCCCAATGGGAGAGCTCATCCACTCCATGTATTATCTGCTTTATATTCTTATAAATCTCAATCTCTCTCTCTCTCTCTCTCTCTCTCTCTCTCTCTCTCTCTCTCTCTCCTTCCTTCCCTCCCTCTTTCCCTTTCTCTCTCCCTCCTTTTTTGGATTCCATTTGCTATATGTCTAGATAAATATTTCTTTTCCTTTTTGTTGCTATTTGCTATTTATGCTCATTGTGGAATTGGCATTTGATGGGAAGTTTTGGATATATAGTTTTGGACACTGCTTCCCTGTTAAGGAGATAGTGACCAGGAATGCAGCTTGAACCTAAAAATTACTTCCCCTAGACTAGCAATATTTAAGCCTGTTGCCCTCTTTTTCCAAGTAAAGCCATTCTCTAGACCTAACTTCCTGTTTTGCCTCCTAAAGAGAATCAAGGTGTCCCTTGGAAAAGGGTGGGGGGGAGATTCTGGAGATAACTACACTCACTTCCCTTCCAGCCACACCTAGATAGACCCCACATAACCTAAGTAGGCACATACGCATAGTATCATAAACCTAACACCTATACAAGGAAGGGAAGGTTCAGTGGGGAAGAACAGGTAGAAGAGAAATGAGTGTAATATAAAAATGAAAGGCATCAGTTAAACTTAAAATAAAAGGCCTTGCTGAGGTAGGGAGAGGAGGCTTGCTATAGTGCAAATGCACTGGAATTGGAGTTGGAGACCTGGCTCTGCCATTAACCACCCACTTATTGATAAGTTGTCCAGTGATGGAGTATGGCAACCCCCTCCATTCTGATGCCCACAGACATCTGAAAGGATGCACACACAGACACAGACACAGACACACAGACACACACACACACACAAACACACAGAGACACACACACACCCCACCCAGAATCTTGATAAAAATTTCTGCATTAACATCAAAACAGAGCTTAAGCAGCAACATGCTGAAGCCAGGGAGTGTCCTAGCAAAGAGAATTTGGCCATTTGGGCAGTACCAATTTTGAAAATTGGTTGTTGATAGAAAAAAATAATGCTTAACTTCTTATAAACAGAGTCTTAAAGAGACAGTATACTTTACATTGGTAAGGTGAAACACAAATTGCTATAATTTGGTTGAAGAAGTCTGCAGAAGGCACTAAAAACAGTGCCTGGACTGGTGAAAAAGGAACAGAAATGGTTCTGCCCTCCTTCTCTCTCTTGTTTTTCTTTTTTTTCAGTTTATTATTTAATATATTTAGTTTTCAGCATTGATTTTCACAAGAGTTTGAATTACAAATTTTCTCCCCATTTTTACCCTCCCCCCCAGTCCAAGATGGTGTATATTCTGCTTGCCCTGTTCTCCAGTCTGCCCTCCCTTCTGTCACCCCATTCCCCTTCCATCCCCTTTTCCCTTCCTTTCGTGAAGGGCAAGATAAATTTCTATGCCCCATTGCCTGTGTATCTTATTTTCTAGTTGCATGCAAAAAACTTTTTTTGTTTGTTTTTGAACGTTTGTTTTTGAACATTTGTTTTTAAAACTTCGAGTTCCAAATTCTCTCCCCTCTTCCC
>JAQQSZ010019177.1:0-10422 GCA_028646595.1 Phalanger gymnotis
ACAAGCACAGAAAATAGCACAGATCAATAGACAGGGCTTCTAATTGTCTGACCACAACAATACATACTTAGTTACCAGACAGAGAAGCACCAACATCTGGGTTTTTATCTGGGCTACTCAGAGTCTCATCTGGCCAAATCATGTGAACACTCTTCCAATGAGTGAACCCCAAAGCAAAATGCTAACCTCAGAGTATATATACACTTCTCAGAGACAGAGGGCATCACAACCCTCATGACCCAGTGCCTAATTAGAAATTAGCAAAAGGTGTGAGCCTTCCTACAAACAAGCCTCCCCAAATCAAGCTTCCCTTAATAGGCTCCAATGAGGCCTGTTAATGGGTGAGGGAGTATCTTCCCATTCTATTAACCTTACACCCACCAGTGCATCTTCCAAAGGAGAAGAAGCCACTAAGCTGCAATTTCCACATGTTTAGAAGTCTTTGACATACAAGCATTGATTGCAATACATACTACGCGTTACACTAGATGCTGGGAATACACATGAAGTGACACTGTCCCTTTCCTCAAGGAGCTTACATTTGGAATAGTAGCCATGGGGAGTATGATAGGGAGCTAAGAAGAGATGAATAAAGTTGGAGTGAGAATCTTGAGTGAATCTTTCAGGAGGGTTTCATTACTTTCTCCAGCAAGGCTCAGGATTGGGAATCCACCTGGGTTATGACTCAAGACTGATGGGAAGTAGAAGGGAAGTAGAACAGAAGGTTAAAGAAATAAAGGATTCTAGAAGGGTAAATTCAAAGTCCACATACATTTACCAACTTCATGTGATGGGCAGTGTGCCATGCTGGGTGTTGGGGGGATATGAATGAGGGGACTTGAATAACCCTGCCCTTAAACTCAGAGAGAAAAACCATAGGTGTAAGTTTCCTCTAATTGGAAATAGAATGATGATGCAAAACTAAAAGCACACATTTTTAGTAAGAAAAAAAATTAAAAATCCATTTCTAACATTAGGAAACCATCGCTGGGCCCAAGGGGCTTGGACACTTACCCATTCCTTCTCTCAGAGGCTCCTCTACTTTGGAGCCAGGCACGTGGTCCAGACTGGGTTCAGTCCTGGGGGAACCTGCCTCTACTGAGAAGGTGATGAGGCTCCTCTTTCTCCTACTCTTCAATTTGCTAAATTCCCACCCCCAGTTTCCTGGAGACATTACATAAAGTTCTGATTTTGGTGCCCATGTCTAGGTCTCTCCAAAGTGGGGGCGGGGGGAGGGGTATACAAAGGTACTCAAAGAACAATATGAATCAGGTATGAGAGGGGCATTTTTTTCCTATACACAAAAGAAATGCTAAACATAAAAAACTCATATTACACATTGACACTTTAAACAGAACTTTAACTTTAAAACAGAATTCAGTAACTTCTAACTATTGTTACAATCTGCTAAGAGGCTGGATATGTAAACATCATTAGGACACAGAGCAGTTTGTGGGGCTGCGGATGGAGCATTTTACATTTCGCCTCAGCTCTGTCCTGTTTCACTCAAAATTCCTATCATCTGGCAAGCCAAGCCCAGGGGGTTAGTCTTATCCTCTTGTCAGTGGCATCTCCAGTGAAGAAGTTTCTTTTGTCACCAGACACCTTCATTCAATGGACCTAGGACCTCTGGACCTCATCAGCTCACAGTCACTACCAAGTCTGAATAGGTCCACCTCAATTTGGATACTTGGTTCCCTACAGGGGAAAGGAAACACTGAGAGGAAAAGGCATTCAGGGGCCCAGATACAAGTTCACTTAGTGAAGTTTTCCTGTTCTAACTGCCATATGAGAATATTCGCCATAATACTAGGGTGGGAAAGGGTCAGCCCATCCCCCCACTTCTCACTGGAACTCTTGACATTACATGATAGCCCTTGGAGGGTTGAGAGGAGAATAGAGTCAGCCAGAAGTGGTTTCTCCTTTTAATGGATGCAGCATCTTGTCTCCCTCCCATAGTCACAGGGTGGGTAAGGACAAAGTAACAAGTTGGAATTTTCTTCATTATTCGTAAAAGATGAGTCTTGTCTGCACTGGGCCACCACTTGGCTGGAAGCAGCCTGTAATGTCATCATCCCCAAAAGTCTCAAGCTCTAAGTCATCATGTCTCTAGAGTTCCCAGAAGTTTCCAGGGGAGTTCGTAATGCAGTTTCCCTGGGATGAACCCAACAGGAGAACCAAATTTCCACTACAAACTAAGCCAGGGATGGGGAAACTGTGACCTTGAGGCCACATGTGGCCCTTTAGGTCCTCAAGTGTGAGTCCAAACTTGGATTCAGTCAAAGGGCCACACTTGAGGACTAGAGGGCCACGTGTGGCCTCAAGGTCACAGGTTCCCCATCCCTGAAGTGAATTCCTTAGTTATGACAATGTTTAAGAAGATGTTTAAATGTTAAATGTTTAACTTTAAAAAAAAAACCTAAAGATGCACATCTTCAAATAATCATTCATGGTTCTGTTGAGATGTTTCAAGTTGTTCCAGCTTTTCCATTTATGTACCCTGGCTACTATTTGTTAATGGCCAAGGACATTTTCATCTGTGTTGGCCTTCTCCCCAGCACAGGACTATGTAAGTTCAGAAGGAGATGCCCCTTCCCATTGGGGAAATCAGTGAAGGCTTCATGGAGGATGATGCATTTCAAGTAGGCCTTGAAGAACTTCACCAGATGGGATTGGGAGGGAAAGGTATTTATGTGTATGAAATAGGGTGACCTCCTCCTCCTCTTCCTCCTCCTCCTTCTCCTTTTCCTTTTCCTCCTCCTCCTTCCCCTCCTCTTCCTCTTCTTCTTTCTCCTCTTTCTTCTTCTTCTCCTCTTCTTCCTTCTCCTCTTTGCTTCTTCCTCCCTGCAGTGAACAGCAGTGAAAGAAACAAAAGGCTTACAGGCCCAGGGGCTGAAATCAGGATTTTGAGGACCATGGTGGTAGCAAAGGGGACTAAATTAAACTGGTCATATCTCCTTTACCTGGTGCAGGAAATGCTACTAGAACCCTGGAGCCAGCTCATGATATCTCCACCGTGAAGCTTTCCTTTATTTCTTAGCTGAAAGTATTCTTTCCCTTCTCAGATTTTTCCCAGTGCACTTTATCTGGACCCCCTTCTCCCCATAGCACATTTGAACTTGTATTTATTTATTTGGGTTTATTTAAATAAATATTATATATTTATTTGGGGCAGCTAGGTGGCACAGTGCACAGAGCACCAGGCATGGAGTCAGGAAGACTCATCTTCCTGAGTTCAAATCCAGCCTCAGACACTCACTAGCTATGCAACCCTGGACAAGTCACTTAATCCTGTTTGCCTCGGTTTCCTCATCTGTAAAACGAGCTGGAGAAGGAAATGGCAAACCATTCCAGTATCTCTGCCAAGAAAACCCCAAATGGAGTAATGAAGAGTCAGACACAACTGAAACAACTGAAGAACAACACATATGTTTATTTTGTAGAGTTTAACTCCTTCCAACAAATAACAGTTATTAAGTTCCTACTGCATATAAAAGAGGCCATATGGCCTATTGGATAGAGGGCCAGCCTTGAGTCAGGAATACTCAACTGCCTCTGATACATACTTGCTGTGTGACCCTGGGCAAGTCATCTAACTTCTCAAGGTCCTCAGGTAATTCCCCAGTATGATAAATTGCAGAGAAATTGTTGGTGTACATTAGTAGACCATATAGACCACAGGTCTAAATTTAAAAAAAAAAATTAATGCACAAGGCTAAGATACTGGAGATGCAAAGACAAAATGAAACCCTCAAGAAGCTTAAGGAGATACAACAAATACATATGTACACAAAAAGTAAATGCCAGGCAATTGGGGAGAGATGACATTCAGCAAGGGGAGGCCCCGGGAAGGCAATCACCTAAGCAGAGCCTTGTAGGTTCTGAGAGGTGGAATTAGGGAGGGCACAGGATATCGCAGCAAGGAAGTCACACAGCTGGGACG
Source organism: Phalanger gymnotis (assembly GCA_028646595.1). Taxonomy (NCBI): domain Eukaryota; kingdom Metazoa; phylum Chordata; class Mammalia; order Diprotodontia; family Phalangeridae; genus Phalanger; species Phalanger gymnotis. The sequence continues at coordinate 3,944 of JAQQSZ010019177.1, forward strand.
TGTGTGAGGCCAAATTTGAATTCTTCCCGGCTCCAGGTCCAGCACTCTGCTGCCTGTAAAATTAGGGGTTTGGACTCTGTGACCTTTATGTCCCTTCCAGTTCTAAATCTCTGCTCTGATCATCCTTCTCCGACTGAGAGGTAGTGACTTACCCAAGGTCACACAATGGAAGAGAGAAAATCAGAATTGGTCTTCTGATTCTTAGTCCAGTGTTCTTTCCATCCTCCCTTGCAAATAAGTACTTGTTGATGGATTTCTGGGCAATTGTGAAGCCCCAGGTTTCCTTCCCAACTAAGGTGGGTGGAGTTGAGCTCTCTGACCAGCTTAGGACTGGCAGGGCTCCCTCAGAGGCCAGAGGCTTCCAAGTAGGCACCTAGCCACTTCTGTTGCTGAGAATTCACCCCCAGGAAACCAGGCCTGACAACATCCCCCTGCAAAATCTTTGGTGGTTATAAAAAGCCAATGGTTTCCTTTATTAAATGCCACGGCCACCTAGGCTGTCAATGGAAGGCCCTCTGCCGCATGAGCCAGGGTGAGAAAGGCAGTCCAGCAGTTGTTGAGCTAAGCCTCAGGGCACTTCTTGGTGGCCTGCCCCAGCAGCCATAAATATTCACAGCTCATTTGAGCCACAACTGGAAAATGTCCTTCTCTTCAGAACTCAGGCACATCGATGCAGACACTTCTCAGCAGTGTGCTGTGAGGGGGGTGGGGGGTGTGGAGAGGGGCCTCGACAGTCACCCAGCGCCAATCTGGGGTTGCTAGGCAACAGCACACCCTCATATAAAGAACGAAGACTATGGAAGAGCTGACAATATTGTGGAATTGTGATCAGAAGAGCAAACATGAAGGAGAGCAAATACAATCTGTTCAAAGAAGGTCTTCAAAATTGAAATGAGATTTTAAAGAAATACTTAGCCAGTAGTTGGGTTAATATTAAACAAAGCCATGAAATTAATAAAGGAAGTTATTGCCTTTAAACAAAGAACCAACCCCTCTGTTAAATGTCAGTGATGTTTTGATCTAAACAAGAGGTTAAAAAAGTCTCCTAATAAACATTTTACTTCTCTCTGGGCCTTAGTTTTCCCCATCAATAAAATGGGAGACTTGGGGTTGGGGGGTTTCTAAGGTTTCTTTCAACTCTATAATTTTAACCTGCAGCTTAAAAAAAAAATGTGTTCTTATTTCTTTCTCATTGACCACCTTCCTACACTCTTGGTTCCAACTAAATTGACCTAACTGTTCCCTATAGAAAGAGTTCTCACTTTTTGTAAGTGGACCATTCTGCAGACCTCTAAAGTGATTTTTATGTAGAATGCTGCACACTGGTGGAAGGTCAGCACGGGGTTCAAGGACAAATGGGGAGGGGGACCAAGAAGCAAGAATAGGAGGAGGAACATGAAGCTGGGGTCAGCCACATGGGGTTTCAGAGCCTATGCTTCCCACTTCCTGGTTCTTTGTAGCAGTAGCGGGGTGGGGTGGTAAACAGGCTGTTCAGGCACCCTTCACACACCTAGTCATACTCTGCTACTACTGACTCCTTATTTATATGGATTTCCCAATATAAACATCCTCTCTCCGCTCTAGGAAATTGTAACAAAAGATCTATGATTCTTTATTTTTCTAGCTCTGAGCCCCCAACCAAGGATAGTGCTCTGGCAAAACACCTCAGTTTTAAGTCTCTCTCCTCTCTTGAGAATCTCCTTCTCAACTGCCTCCTCTCAACCACATTCCAAACAAATACACCAGGACCAGAAAATACCTATAGTTATCAGAGCTTATTAAAGAAAAAAGCAAAGTAAATGTTTAAAACAAAGGCAAACAAAAATTATTTAAGAAATAGACCTTCTCTGTGCCCAGAGAAAAAAGTTCTAAGATCCCTCAAGGAAGTCCAAAAGGAGAAAAGAAATACAGAATTACCACCTTAGGGATCTAGAGTGGGAGGGGAAGGGGGAGTTCAGTCAGGCAACACCTTTCTCAATATGTCCAAATAGCAACACTGTCTCTCAAGGGCCATGAGGGTATGGCCAATTCTCACCTAGTTAATGGGTAGGCTATTCTTCCAACTCAATCAAGAACTTATTCACACTTCCTAAAAGCATCCTACAGTATGGCCACACCTTTACAATTAGTTTAATACTTAATTATCTGACTTTTACTTTATTTGATTACTTCTGGGCTGAGGGGTTGGTCAAAGACCAATTCCTCTACATTTGTTATTATATTATATTATATTATATTATATTATATTATATTATATTATATTATATTATATTATATTATATTATATTATATTATATTATATTATATTATATTATATTATATTATATCATATTATATTATATTGTATTGTATTGTAGTATATTATATTGTATTATAGTATAGTATAGTGTATTGTATCCTATCGTATCATATATATCATGTCATCATATATATCACATCGTATCATATTATATATAATATATATTATAATTATATATACATGACATATATATATATATACATGACATATATATATATATATGTATATATATATATATATATATATGTCAAGGGGAGTAGAGGAGTTGAACCATGGTACATTTCAGCCAGGAAGGTCATTAGCCAGCCAGGTTTGATAAGGAGAAAGGAGAAAGCAAGCCAACTTTTGACAGTGTCTCAGCCACAGTCTTTTTGACATTTTGAGGAAAATTATCCAGAATTTACCAAATAGTTAAGGAGGAGGTTAAAGAATGATGCCCCCTTCTTAGAGTACTAGATTTGAAGTTATAGTACTTGAATTCAAATCCCAATTCAGCTGTATACTATCTGTCAACTAGCATTTATTAAGCACCTACTATATGCCAGGCACTGTGCTAAGCACTGGCAATGTAAAGAACCCAGGCCCTTATTTAATTTTGAAGCCCCATCAATAGCCTAATGCACCACCTGGAGTCCATAGCCCCCACTTTGGAGACCACTAGATGACAGGACAAAGTCCTGGCTTCTTAGCCTGGTGTTCAAGGCCCTCTACAATCTGGTCCCAACCTACCTTTAATATCTTATTTCTTGCTAATCCCTTTCAAAAATTCTAGATGCCAGTCAAATTGGACTGGTCAACATTCCTGAACATGTCCAGAACATGTGCTAAGCACTGAAAATACAAAGAAAGGCAAAAGACGGTCCCTCCTCTCAAGGAGCTCACAGTCTAATGCAAACAACTTGTATAAATAAGATATGTGCAGGATCAATTGGAGATAATCAATAAAGGAAAGTCACTAGCATTAAGAAGGGATAGGGAAAGGTTTCTCAAAGAAGGTGGGACTTTAGTTGCTATGTGAAGGTGAAACCAGAGAAGCTAGGAGTCAAAAATGATGAGGGAGAGAGAGGTACAGACACTGGGGACAGTGAGTAAAAGCGTTCAATGCCAAGAAAAGTGTCTTGTTCAAGGAACAGTAAGGAGCTAGGAGACACAGTAGATAGACTGCCTAGCCTGGAATCGGGAAGACTCACCTTTCTGAATTCACATCAGCTGTGTGACTCTGGGCAAGTCACTTAACCCTGTTTGCCTTAGTTTCCTCATCTGTAAAATGAGCAGGAGAAGGAAATGGCAAATACCTCCAGTATCTTTGCAGGAAAACCCCAAATGGGATGTAAAGGCAATCAGTGAATGGGAAGATCTTTCCTGCCCATTCACTGGACTTTGGGGGCAGGGCTCTCAGGGTCCTGGGGGGAGTGGCTAGGACTGGAGCCAATGGTAGGCACCTGAGTTCTGGTCCACGTGACGACATAAAGCCTGTGGTGGGAGGAGCTTGCTGAATGGTTGGAGCAGAGCTAAGAGGCAGTTGGTGAGAGCAGTTAAGAGCTGAAGGAGAGAGGAAGCAGTCAGCTAGCTGGATCACAGCTTGGAGATTGCAGCGGAAGTGGCAGAAGTGGCAGAAGTGGTGGCAATGGCAGCAGGCTCTACAAAAAAGCAGGACTGACCCTCGTGAAGACCTGGAGAGTGCTGAGTAGGGGCTTGAGGCCAGTGGGTGGTCTTCTTGCCAGAGGACAGTGGCATTGGTCTGCGGGGGGGGGGGCAGGGAGGAAGCCCCAGTATGACTTGGCTTGCTGCCGTAATGTTTTTCTGTGGCCTCCTGGTCACTATTGTGAGATGGGCATACTGGTTCTGGAAGGTTCTTGCCAGGATGTCGAATTGGCAACACTGGCCCATGGGTCTGCTACTTTTGAGCTTCAATAAATGCTTTAACTCCTCTGCCTTCTACTTAGAGAATTCCTTATAACCTGTGATTCTGGACCATTCAGGAATATTCATGGTTATCTTTGAAGTCATGAATTCTGCCTTAATGATATATGGGATCATAAGGAGTTGGATCTGAATGAAATGACTGAGCAACAAAGGATCCCAAAATCAGTGGATCACAGAGTGAGTGAGGGGGAAGTCTCTTCACCTCTCTGAGACTCAACTTTCCCATTTGCTAAATGAAAGAGTTAGACTAGATGACCTAAGATTTCTTCCAGCTCTAAATGCTCTGGTCCTATAAACACTGGCTATTGGACTTTAAAGGACCTTGAAGAGGCAGCTGGGAATCCTTCTACTGGGCAGCAAATGGACCCATTTCTCAAGAGTTTATCTTGCTGAGTCATGAAAAATGTAATTAAATGTAGAGCAATGATGACATTTCATTCTTGGGAGAAGAACAAAAAGTTCCTCTTGCTAAGGGAGGTAAGCAGGGAATATGTTAACAGTGACAATTCACCATTTTTCATCCTGAGTCCTTCTCTCATACTCACTGCCCAAAGCTACTGTTTCTGCTTTGGACCTTCTATTCCCTATGAATGATTGCTGCTATCATACCAGAGAGGGAAAAGAGAACTTCCCTCTGCCCCAACTCATGCACATTCTCACAAAGATTATGGTGCCTGATGCAGAATCTTCACTTATTTACAGAATAACCATACAGAATAACCATAACCAGGGCTGTCCATGCTACAGATGAGAGGTGAGACATATGTCCAGTATCATTAAGGTAGATTGTGTCTCCTGGATTGCTTCTCTAAGGCCTCCACAGTCTCTTCTCACCACTAAGTAGGAACAGGAAAGAAATAATAATTGACATTCATTTAGCATTTTGTTAACCAAGCACTACATATATATTATCTCATTTGAGTTTTCAAACAGCCTTATGAGATAGGCGTTTGTAACAACAATTTGGCTGGCAGCAGCGCCTAATCAGCAGAAGGGTGTGGGCCTGGGGCTTTATACCTAGTTAGCAAAAGGGTGTGGGCCTGGGGCTTTGCACCTAGTAAGACTTAATCAAAGGCACTTGATTACTTTAGCATTCTCAAAGAGAAAACAGAAAAAAAAACTCTCACCTTAATTAATATTACAACATTACAGGTTTTATTACCTCCATTTTATCGATGCAGAAATGGAGGGGCAGAGCCAAGATGGCACCTGGAAAGCAAGGACTTGCCTAAAGCTCTCCCACAGGACCCTCCAAACACCTATACAAAATGTCCGTGAACAAATTCTAGAACTTTAGAACCCACAGAGTAGCAGAGGGAAGCAGGGCTCCAGCCAAGGCAGCCTGGATGGTCTCTGGGTAAGGTCTATCACACAGAACTGGGAGCGGAGCAGAACAGAGCCCAGCGTGGGCCACTCCTGGACCAACCAGACCCAGGAGCCAGGCAGAACAGGCCCTAGCTCCCTGAATCAGTGAGCTGTGGCAGTTACCAGACTTCTCAACCCACAAATACCAAAGACAACAGAGAAGGTTAGTGAGAAAAGCTGCTGGGACTGAGTGAAAGGAGTTCACAGTTGGGCCACGGCCCCCAGAGGCAGCGGAGGTGGTGCAGCTACAGAACTACAGCTGCAGTTGCTTCTGGCACCAGGACCACCTGGTGGGAGGAATTAAGTGGCAGATCAGAGCAAGAGTGCAGAGCCTGCTTAAGATGTGAGTCTAGTCCGAGTTGGCGGTTTTTGGGGGAGGAGGAGCACTGATGTGGCAGAGATTGCTATGCAGAAATAGCTCTGAAAACAACAGCGCAAGCCCTCAAGCTTGGGACAAAGTACTCCCTACTCTACAAGTAGTCATACCCCAACAAAAAACTCAAGAATCAAGTAGTTGGCTGGGAACATGGCCATGCAGTGAAAATGGCCTCAGATTCAGACTCGGACTTTGGAATCTTTCTTTGGTGACAAAGAAGACAAAAACATACAGCCAGAAGAAGTCAACAAAGTCAAAGAGGCTACATCAAAAGCCTCCAAGAAAAACATGAACTGGTCTCAGGCCATGGAAGAGCTCAAAAAGGATTTGGAAAAGCAAGTTAGAGAAGTAGAGGAAAATTGGGAAGAGAAATGAGAAGGATGAGAGAAAACCATGAAAAACAAGTCAATGACTTGCTAAAGGAGACCCAAGTCCCTCCAAAAAGCTATAAAAATGGCTCTGAACAAATTCTAGAACTGCAGAACCCACAAAATAGCATAGAGAAGAAGGGCT
>JAQQSZ010019178.1:0-10421 GCA_028646595.1 Phalanger gymnotis
CCCCTACCTTGTAACAAAGATAAAGAAATTAGAACAGTGGATAGAGTGATGGGGTATGCAACATTCTATACCTATAATCCACCACCTCTCTACTGAAAGGAGAGAGGTTTCAAGACAAAAAGCTATGGTATCAGGGTATAAGTTTTAGGTTTTATCTGCTGACTGGTGGGGAGCTGAGTGTACTTTTTACAAACGCAGCAAAGTGTGTGTGTTTGGGGAGGGAGTTTCAGGTGGTGAGATGATTTTCCTTTCTCCCTTGTGACTTTGCTATAGGCTTCGTGGCACCACAGACAAAGGGTACTTGAAAGCACTTCTTTACCAATGACTTTAGCCTTCAAGGGCAATAAGGCAAGGTATCCAAGAGAGTGAAAGGAGTTGGAGAGGTAGGTTCAATTGCTTCAAGCCTTAATATGGACAGTTTACTTTCATTGTCAATGAATAAAATATACTTTAATTTGAATGCCCACTGAGAGAGTACTCTGGGGCTGTGCACAGGACAAGATCAGGGAACCTCATGAGAATAGAGGTCAGAATCAATTAAGTTACAATTTTGAGGGAATTAGTACGTACTCTAGATAAGAACCTGGGAAACACTCGGTAGTGATCTGAGCATGTTCAGAGTGAGTGTTGAAGGCAGAGACTGTTTTGTCTTTGTATTACAAAACACCTAACACAGTGCCTAGCTCATAGCAGGAGCTTAATAAATGCTCTGGGTTGGGCATAGCCAGAAATTTTCATGCATGCGCAATAATGTCTGCTCCTGAGCATCCTGAGTTACTCCAGATCCATACTCCTAATGTCAGATGAAACATGTTTCTCTGTACCAGTTAAGTATTTTACAAGTCACTTTCTTCAAAACATTCTGGTGAAACAGATAATAAAAGCATTTTTATTTACATATTACAGTTTTGTAAACTGAGGCTCAGAGAGATTAAATAAATTGTCCACAGTCGTGAAGCTAGCCAGTAGCTAGCATCATTTCCCTGATGTCTTGGTTCTCTTCGAGAATGAAGGAGAAATACAACCTGTGAGTAGCCTCTACTTCTGCCTCTGCCCCTGCTCCTGCCCCTGCCCCTGCCTCCTCTCAGTGCTCCATTTAGATGGCTGAAAGCTGCCTCCTTAACTTAGGGTCTTCTGGCTAGATTTCTCTCTCAAAAACCAAGCCTTAAATCCCATTCACTCTGGAGCTCATAGATTAGACAATAGGTCCCTGTCCTCCTAGCACAGAGTGAATGTAAATACCAAATAGTAACTATTTTTCTTTTGGCCAGGAACCCTGAGGGTCTTCCCCTCCCAGTTTGATTTTTTTTTTTGAGTTTTGATTAAAGGGACCATCCCTTGATTAACTTTTTAAAGAGGCCTATTCACTGAATGGGTGTTACCTCACTCAAAGTGAGAACCTGAAAAGACCTTAGCCTGAAAGGGCCAGAGTCTCCCAATGCATCCTGGACTGTCTCCAGTTCTCCTGGTGAATATCAGGCTGTTGGACCCAGATGGCTCTGGAGGAGAAAGTGAGGCTGGTGACCTTGCACAGCCCTCCCTCCCTCAAATCAAAATCAACTGCAAGTCATGTCATCCTTTCCCTGTTGTCATGGTCCTCTTCAAGAACTAAGGACAAACACAACAGCCAGTAGCAAAGTCAAATTTTGAGTGCAAGTATTTTGATTCCAAATCCAGTGGTCTTTCTATTGTAGCACTCTTGACTCTTTAGGTGCAAATATCCCACCTTGGGTTAGAAGTTGGGAAAGTTAATGATAAGAGGCAGAGGGAGAGGGAAACCAGATTTGGGCAAAGAAAGGAGGTATATGTAAGAAGCTTTGGTCTCTAGGCCTGGTGAAGGCAACATTTTAGCTAGGACTTCTTTCCTTGTACTTTTATATTGTGAACAGGTACTCTAAAGATCCTGGTACATTCTCTATTCCTTTGATAAGAAGTACCTTCCATTTATGACAAGTAACCCAGTGGAGTAGAGGAGTTGGTGCAGTAGGGATGGAGGTAGGAAACCCAAAGAAATATTGGGTGAGCTTAGTGAGCCAGGAACTACAGGTACAAGTGGAAACTGATGAAAAAGCAAAGGGGAAAACAATGAGGAAAATGTTCTTCTACTACAAACCCAGAGAGAATGTTGGTAAAAGAAGCTAGCTTTTCTGTCTCCATTATATAGAGGCTGTGAGCTATTGGCCGAGTGATAAAAGATTTATGAAAATGAGGGACTTTGAAGGAGGGCTGTAGTATCTGCTCTTAGATCAACATGTACATCTGCAAAAAGAAGCCTTTTCTAATAGCAAGAAAATAAATGCTTCCTCCCTGGAAGCTGATCAACATTCTCCATCACCCTCTGCTCCTTCTGTCTCTCTTGAACTGCTGCCCTGCTGCTGTGTCAGGAGCTGTCTGCCAGGGTCAGATCACACTCGTGCCTCATCTCAGCTAGCTTCACCTTTTGGCCCCAGTAAACAAGGACTGATTAGTCTCAGCATAACTGTTCTTGGATAGGCGATACTCCAGTTATGTGCTGTTCTTTGTCTAACTGGTTGGAGAGTGTCTATCTTTCCAGGGACCAAGACTGGAAACAGCAGGTGCTTTTACAAAGCTTTGCAAGATGCCAGCTCTCTGTTTAAGGCGGTAAATTGATATTCTAAGTTAGGAGGGAAGTCCTGCCAAGAGTGATTCCACCCCCCCAAAGGCAATTAAATGGGTAAGACTGTGGTGAAGACCAACTAATTTTGCCATCTCACCTAATGATCAGGTGGCAGCCACCTGAGTCTGAGAATGGAGACTACAGGAAGATATTCCAAAATGATGGAATTGGCAATTAACTTTTTTTCTCTTCTAGGGGCACTTGCTTTCCAGTTGTGGGCTTTCCAATTGTCATTCCCAACTTTGCCTTCAAAATGACCCTTCTCTCTTGAGAGGGATGTAAGTAAGATTCCTTGAATGACCTCAGAAGAGGGGAAAGGCCTTAAGGGGGTATCCTCAGAATAGCCTAGAAGGTCAAATAGGGGTGAATTAAACTGATTTAGTGCATTTATTTGCTTTTCAACAAAACAGAGTCCCCATGAAGTGAGATGTTCTTGCCAAGTTAGATTCTCTATTCCCTAATTCGTTTGGTGATCCTTGGGCCTTGACAGTAAAGCTGTTTATGAGGTTCTTATTAGAACCCCAATTTTCCAGTCATCTCAAAAACACACAGGCAGGATGTCTACTGGCATACCTGACTGTAATCCTCTTTACTCTCATGCTATCTCTGTGTTACTGGAATCTGAGAACAGCCCTTGCCACCCATGTAGAGAAAGCCAACTTCTGTCAACGCACATTCAGTCAGGCCAGGGTTCTTAACCTGAGGTATGTAAGATAGACTCCAGGGGGTCTGTGGGCTTGGATGGGAAAAAAGTTACATCTTTATTTTTTACTAGCCTCTAGGTGAAATTTAGCTTTTCCTTCAGTTATTAAAAATCATTTTTTCTTAGAAAGGGTTCATAAGCTTCACCAGACTGCCATGACACAAAAATGGTTAAAAGCCTCTGAGGTAGATGCTTACTTAAATGGCCTTTCTCATGTCATGGTAACAGTCAACCTCTTTGGTCAGATCAGGGCGCTGTTGAGTAGCTAGTATGTGTATCTAAAGCCACTAGCTAAATTCTACAAACCACCCCATGCCAAGTGCTTTATCCATTCTTACAAATCAAACCATATTGTTGGCCTTTGCTGTTGTGCCACACCTTTTCATTGGCAGATTAAGCAGATAACTATCTGCTTCGAGGTAACCTTAGGCTAAATATCGGAATCTATCTATCTTTTTTTTTTTTCTTGCTGCAGGCTCATTCCTGTTCACATTCTGCTTCCTGTTGGGAGAAAACAAAACCAAAACTCCTCCATTACAGGACTTTATGTCAACTGATACACCTAAGCTTTGACCTACCAAATCCCCAGATTATCTAGTTTTTTCCCCTTCCATCTGGCTGAGCTAAACTCTAACTTCTGTGAGTTGTTCTTTTACTTTACTTCTGCCTCACAGACTGAAGAATAGATGTTTAAAGTAACTAGTTCAGAATAAGATCCTGAACTGTTTTGCTGACTTCTCTGCTCTCTCTCTCTGATGGTGTCTCATTTCACTTGGGTCCTCTAATTGGCAAGTCTCTGTCAACAAGCTAATCTCCTGGATGGTGAGGAATTCCTCTAAGCACCCAGCAGGTTGGCTGGCCTGCCTCCCCGAGTCGATTTACATTTCCCTTTCCAGAGCAGCTGTAAGAAAGCCCATCTACCAAATAATATGTTGCAATAGCTGGCTAACACCTTCAGGATGGTACAGAACTCCCTTGCCCCTTGAGAGAAGCGGGTCATGCTTTCCTTATTGCAACATTTGGTAAAAAGGCTTATGCCCATAGAATTAAGATATTACACACTGAAAACAATGGACAGGGCCAGAATAGTGATTTTTCTGACAAATACCAATTCCTATTTTTCAGCCACTCTTAGCAAAGAAGGATGAATCAGGAAGGAGGGGCAAATAGTTGATGAGTATAACTATGAAGGTCATTGAATTGAATTTTCCCTTCCAACAGACATTTACCCATATTTGTCTTAGTACATTGTCATGAGTGAACATATAATACTGTTTTGAAAGTATCAAGTTGGCAAGGTTTATGTTTCTGAAATAAAGTTGTCTGAAGACATACTTCAATCCACCTTTGTTATTAACTCCTGTGTGTATATATCTATGTATATATGCGGGTATGTAGGTATGTATGTATGCACATGTATATATGAATTTAGGGCAGCTAGGTGGTACAGTGCATAGAGTATCAGGCCTGGAATCAGGAAGACTTGAGTTCAAATCTAACCTCAGACAGTTACTAGCTGTGTGACCCTGGGCAAGTCACTTAACCCTTAACCACTTAACTTACCTAAGTTTCTCATCTGTAAAACAAACTGAAGAAGGAAGAAAACCCTAAATGGAATCATGAAGGGTTAGACAAGACAGAAATGACTAAACAATAATACTTTGTATTTGTGTGAATGTATGCATGTATGAATGTATGTAATCTAGTTGGGAGGGAAGATGGGAAAATTGAAAATTTTTTCAAATAAACTCACATCTAAGTAATTATAGAAATATTAATTGTTGATGGGTAGGCAGAGCCAATATAATAAAATGATAATTTTACCTAAAAAAAAGTAATAACAGGAACTTCAGGCAAAGATGGTAATGTGTCAAGGCCAGCTCCCTGAGAAACACGTCAGGAAAATGAGGAGTGCCAGATGAATTAAAGATTTAACAAAATAAAAAAAAAAACCCAACAACTCAGGACTGCCTCAGAAGGACCAAAGTTATCGGACATTTCAATAGGAAATAGGTCTGGTAATCAGAGAAATCTCAGGTTGGGGCCTGGCCATAACTAAAGCCCCCACAGGAGATGAAGGTTGAAGCCAAGGGCAGGAGTTTGATCTTGAGAGTCAGATGGCTTCTCATTTCAAGGCCAATGGAAATATTAGACCAGTACCTAGCCATACCAGTCAGAGGTGCAAAAGGGTAGGAGCATCTGGAACTACGTAGCAGGATCTAGTCCCAATAAATTTGTGTTCAACTCCAGGACTACATTAGGAGGCAGGTCCTAGGTTTAGCTATCCCATCTAATGGTGTAAGACAGCAAAACTTGGGTAGAACCCAGCCCTGGCTAAAGACCCAATCCAGGAAATGAGGCTGAAGATATATGTTAACAGAAAAACATTACAACAAAGAAATACAATTAAAAGAATACAAAGATAAAATTCCAGAAGAAATTAATTCCACAAAAGTAGAAGTAGAATCCCAGAAAAAGAATGGATTGGCTTTAAGAAATCCCAGAACAGATGTAAGAAACAAAGAAAAAGCTAAAATGAGATTTTAAAAGGAGAAATTTAGAATGCAAGAAAGAAAACCTCACCCAAGGAGTGAACACCTTGAAAAGTAGAATGAAGCAAACAGAAACCAATAGTTCCAAATGACAAAGAGAAAGACATAAATAGAATATGTAAGGTAGCTATTATTAAAAATTGACATGGAAAACATAAGCAGAGAGAATTTAAGAACTATCAGACTTCCTGAAAAAACACAACTAAACGAAGAATCCAGATATCATATTTCAAGAAATCATAAAAGAAATGGATGTTGAAAGCCAGTGCACAAAGTAAAAACAGAATCTATCACCTCCTGAAAGAAACTAAAAACTGAATACAAAGAGAAATGTCACAGGAAAAATTCAGAGCTTCTAAGTCAAAGACTTACAACCAAGAATAATACTGCAAGACTGAACATAATTCTACAGTGAGGAAAAGTCAGATTTTAATAGATGACTTCCAAGCATTTCTATTGAGAAAATCAGATCTGGGCAAAATCTCTGAAATGTGATCACAGGAGATAATAGAAATCTAGAAAAGTAAATTATATTTGAGCAATTTGAAGGAGTGATGTATGTTCTCTTCTCTCCTATTAGGATGTCACCTATATTACATGCCTGGATGACTTGAAGAGTGGTGGTGCACTCAACAGAAATAAGGAAGTTGGGTTAGGATTTTGGGGAAAAGAAAATGAATTTTAGTTGTGTTGGTTTAACATGTCCACAGGATATCTAGTTTGAGTGTCTAATAGGCAGTTAGAGGTTTCAGACTGGAGGTCAGGAGAAAAGTTAGTCCTGGATAAATAGATCTGAAGGTCATCTACACAGAGAAGGGAAAGAGATACCTTTTACAACTCTGACTAGAGGGAGATTTTTTTAATATAAATTTATTTTTTGTTTTTCGTTTACAGTATTCAGTTCCACAAGTTTTTGGGTTCCAAATTTTTCTCCCTCCTTGCTGTCCCCTTTCCCCCAAGATGGCATGTAATCCAATATAAGTTCTACACATACCTTCACATTGCACTTATTTACATAATAGTCTAGTTGTAAAGAATTATAACCAATGGAATGAATCATGAGAAAGGAGAAACCAAACCAAAAAAGAAGAAAAAAAAGAGCAAATAGTTTGCCTCAATCTGCATTCAGACTCCAAAATTCCTTCTCTGACTGTGCATAGCTTTTTCCATCATGAGTCTTTTGGAGCTATCTTGATGAGGAGTCAAGTCTATCAGTTAGTCCTTACAGATACCATGTGTCTGTAATTGTATATAATGATCTCCTGGTTCTGCTCCTCTCACTCAGCATCAGTTCATATAAGTCTTTCCAGATTATAATGAAGTCCGTCTGTTCCTCATTTCTTATTACACAATGGTATGCTATTACATTCATAGACCACAATTTGTTTAGCCATTCCCCAATTGATGGGCATCCCTTTAATTTCCAATTCTTTGCCACCACAAAAAGAGCTGCTATAAATATTTTTGTATGTACAGGTCCATTTCCCACTTGTAAGATCTCTTTAGGATCTAGCTCTAGAAGTGGTATTGCTGGGTCAAAAGGTATGCACATTTTTATAGTCCTTTGGGCATAGCTGTTCTCCAGAGTGGCTGGATCAGTTCACAACTCCACCAACAATGTAATAATGTTCCAATTTTCCCACATCCTCTCCAGCATTTATCATTTTCTTGTTTTGTCATGTTAGCCAATCTGACAGGAGAGATGTGGTACCTAAGAGTTGTTTTGATTTGGATTTTAGAGGGAGAATTCTTGATTAAACTAGAGATTTTGTTGTGGTGTTGTTGAGTCATCAGTCATGTCTGACTCTGTGATCCCATTTGGGGTTTTCTTGGCAAAGATACTGGAGTGGTTTGCCATTTCCTTCTCCAGCTCATTTTACAAGTGAGGAACTGAGGCAAACAGAATTAAGTGAATTACCTGGGTCACAACTACTAAGGTTGGATTTGAAATTTGGGTCCTCCTGATTTCAGGGTTAGCCTTCTGTCTGCTGTGCCATCTCACTGCCCTAAACTAGAAACAGAGGTGATCATAGAAGATAAAATTTACTCTTTCCCAAGGATAATCTCTCTGATCTGCTCAACATATCCCATTCCATCCCAACTCCTTCAATAGGTTTCTCCTTCTATTATGCCCACTCTATATTGCTTCCTTTTCCTTTTTAAAATTTTATAAATACTATTTTTTTCCCAATTACATGTAAAGATAATTATCAACATTCATTTCTTACAAGATTTTGAGTTCCAAATTTTTCTCCTTCCCACTGTCCCCTCTCACCTCCCCAAGATAGCAAGCAATCTGATATAGGTTATACATGTCTACCACTTATTTTCAGTATCTCCCTCTCTACTGGTTCCTTCCCTAATGCCTACAAACATGCCAATGTTTTCCCCATCATTTAAAAAACAAAACAAAAACACAAAACAAACCCTCACTTCTTTCATCCTTGCTATCATCCTATATCGCTTCTGCCCTCTGTGGCTAAACTCCTTGAGTAGGCCTATAATATGTGCCTCCACTTTCTCTCCTCTCACTCTTTTCTTAATTCCTTACAATTCAGCTTATTTCATTCCACCAAAATTGCCCACTCCAAATTTACCAATGATCTCTTAGTTGCCAAATCCAATGGCCTTTCTCAATCCTCATTCTCCACTTCTCTGCAAAGAAAATGTTCGAACACCCTCTCCTATTTGGTATTCTCTTCTCTCCATGCCCCCTCTGACTGGTTCCTCTCAGTCACCTTTGCTGGATCCTCCCTCATCCAGATCATACCCTCTAACCACAGATATGCCACAGGGTTCTGTCCTCTTCTCTTCCTTCCACCAAACACTTCAATGGATTTAATTACCATCTTCATGTTGATGATTCCTTAACTATCCTGTCCCAACCTCTCTGCTGATCTCCAGTCTCACTTCTCCATCTTTCAGATATCTTGACTAACATTGTATGAAAATGAGATATTGAGTTGTAAGAAATTACAAACATGAAAACTGAAAAGAAACTTGGGAAGACTTTATCAACTGAAACAGAATGAAATGAGCAGAACCAAAGAAATTTACACAATGACCAAAATATTATAGGGAAAAACAACTTTGGAAGATTTTAGCACTCTGCCTAATGCAATGACCAGTCATGACTTATAACTCCTTGCCTGCCCTGTCACCAGTAATATCTTTCTCCTGGACTTAAAGCTACCCTCTTAATTCTTCTCCACCTGTATTAAAATCATTCTTCACTCTATGAACTAGTCTCTTTAGTGTCTTCTGTATTTTACCCAGTTTGTTTTCCATTCATTTCTAGTGAGATGACAAACCCTCTCCCCAGTCCAAATATACCTCCCTTTTTCTGTTTCACATCCTTCCCTGTAGGTAGTGATCCTGTCTTTAATCTCTTAAAATTTGTACCAGACTGCTTTATCTTACTAAAAGATAAAAGACTCCTTGGAAAAGTAAACATATCCCTTACAGGCCAGGAATCATATTACAACTTCTTAATGTTAAAAAAAAAAATCTTCACATATATTTTGATCCTTTGTCATCTGACTAGTGGTTTAAGCATTCTCTTCCAGCTTGAACCTTGAGACCCTGGCAGTCCCTTATGACAACGTATATTATCTCCTCCAGATCTTGGTTTTTCATTCAGTTCCTTTTAAGAACACTTACATTTATGCTTACATTTAAAAAAAAATGAAATTCATTGCTCTTTACACATATGACCCCAACTTTGTGACCCTCAGTTGAAGGTTGTTTCCAACTCCCCCCCACCTTACTGCATATGCCTCACACACTTTCTTTAAACTGTGTGCAATAAATTTTTGTCTTTCTAGTACATGGTACTTAATAGGCAATCAACCAATTAAATGTGTTTAATTGGGTCAGGTAGCTCTATCACTTAAGTCACTGAAAATTTAGCTTTATTACTTGATGTCCCAGGCTCACTCGGGCCAACTGAGGACACTTTTTCATCAATTCAGCAAATATCTGAAGGGCCTAATCTACAAAGTAGAAGAAAATGAGTGCAGTTTAGTTTGGAGCATTTGAGGTATCACCTTTAGTAAGCCCAATACAGATCTCACAGTACTCCATGGTGTTCCTGAATGTATGACTGCTTCAATGTGACCAGAGTGTTGCCTGTGCCCTATGACAGTAAGCATGACATAGGAAAGTTGACTCAAATCATTCAATCATAAAACAGAATCAGACAAAATATGGTCAGATACACAAAATAAAAGCATCACTTTTATTGACATTTAATGATCACAGAGGGCATTTTCACAGAACACGAAAAAAAGACCTAGTATAAAGTAAAACACACAAATCAATATTCCTCACCTTCATCTTCCCCATCAGCACTATCTGCTCCAACTTCCTCATAATCTTTCTCCAGGGCAGCCATATCCTCCCGTGCCTCAGAGAACTCTCCTTCCTCCATGCCCTCCCCCACATACCAATGGACAAAGGCACGCTTGGCATACATCAGATCAAATTTGTGGTCCAGGCGAGCCCAGGCCTCAGCAACGGCTGTGGTGTT
>JAQQSZ010019179.1:0-10421 GCA_028646595.1 Phalanger gymnotis
CTGAAAACTAAAGATGTAAAAAAAAAAAAAAAAAAAAAAGAAATATCTTCAACGACATAGGGGCAGGGGTGAGGGGAGTGTTCGTTCCACTTTCAGATAGCCTTATTTCTATCTGAGTTTTTTGCTTGCATGGAACTGAAGTTTGTCTCTGCATCTTCCACTGGTTGTTGCACCTAAGCTTCTCTATCTAAAAAATAAATTGGCCTGGGCGATGTGGTCTTTGTGGTTAAAAAAAAAAAAAATAAAAAAAAATAAAAGATTACTGGTACAGGGGAAGTAGGGACATTCCCCAGGAAAACAGCCCACTGGTAGGGAGCAGGGACAGTGGAGTTATCTTCCATCCCCCAACTTCTGTACTTCCAGCTACCTTGATGCCTCCTCCCCACCTCAGGAGCTCCTAACTGCACATCAATACTTCCCAGCTCACCCCTTCTCCTTTGGCCACAAAGCATGCTGAAAGGTAGTTTCCAAAGGGTCACCACTGTCTGCACTGATGCGGACCTGCTGTCCAGGTCAGAATCAGGTTTTCTTCCTGGTCTACTCACTCTCAGTCTTTGCTCAAGGAAATCCAAGCTCTTCTCCCAGTGGGAACCTGCTGCCAACTCCACTCTCATCATTTTATTATCTTCCCTGCTTGGCATTACCCCTTCCCCACTACAAGGCTCTGTTCTTGCCCTACTACTTAACCCACCTTGCTCCTAACTTCTTCATTTTCCACCCTAAGCCAGATTTCTTGCTCTTTGGCAATTCTCCCATCACCCCACCCTAGTTACAACTGAATTGTGTTCTGTGTTGCTACAGAAAGCAGATCTAGAACTAAGAAGCAGAGGTCTCTTCCAGCTTTAATTCTATGAGCCTATGATCCCATCATTCTAAATTACAAAGAGGCAGATTTCAGGTCCAACATAGCAAAGAACTCTTCTAACAACTGGAGCTGTCCAACAATAGAATGGGCAGCATTGTAACATTCCTTGTCATTGAAAGTATTTAAGCAAAGGCTGAAAGACCATCTGTTGGGGTTTTTATAAAAAGGACTCCTTCATTAGCTGGCAAGTTAAACTAGATGAATTTTGAGCTCCCTTCCAATTCTGTGATCTTGTGATACTGAGCTCAATACACTTTCAGAAAGCTTGGTTCTCAGAAAGACTGAAAAGGCTAGCTTGGCATAAAATCAATTTTCCCCTCCTACGGACCACCCAAAAATCACTTTTTAATTGGTATAGATGGCACTTCAGCAAGAATATGTCTATAAGGATAAACATTTTTGGAACAGGTGAATCACATTTAAAATGTCCTGTAATGGGTGGTAATCCTCCATAATCCAGGCTCAGTGCCTGCATTACTGAAAAGAACTTCACTCCCCTAAGAAGGGCTCACATTCACTCATAACTCAAATACAGGAGCAGAGCTATATTCAAGCCAGAGGCAGTGACCTCTTTAGTTTCCCTGAACTCAATTCTGTCAGCTGTGGCAATTCAGTTTGTGCACTGCGGCAATTTCGTAGAAAAATACATTTACTTTTTATTAGAAATTTACTTTTTTTTGCACTTGATCAGAGGCAAGGGAATCTCTTCTGAAATTTGTAATGGTCTATCCAAAATTTAAATTAAGATTCCCTGCAATGAGATGTTAGACTGTATTATTCAGAATGTGTGTGGGATCTACTCTCGACATATTTTTAGGGAAAGCCAGTCTATCTTTCAGCAAAGTTTTAAATCTAGTTTTGCATAGGATCAAAGTATCGGACAAAGCAAAAAACATTCACATAGTTCTATCTCAGAAAATAAAATATGAATTTCTTTTTAATACTACCTGATCCCACTTTGCTTGCCATTACAGGCCACTAAGTATGTTAGTAGAGGGAAAAGAAGAATGTTGCACAATGTATATTGAGAGGATTTCAGTTCAAATGCCACCTTTACTAATTGCCAGTGTGACTTTTTTGTTTGTTGTTGGAGGCATCCAGGTGGCTCAGTGCACTAGGCCTGTAGTCACAAAGAGCTGAGTTACTAGCTGGGTGACCCTGGGCAAGTCATTCAACCTCTGTTTGCCATTATCCACTAGAGAAGGGAATGGCAAACCATTTTTAGTATTTTTGCCAAGAAAACTCTATGGACAATATGGTCCATTGGGGTCACAAAAAGTAGGACGTGACTAAGCAACAATAAAACCAAGCCCTGTTATACTATCCCTCCTTATATTCCTAAACTTGCTTTGATATATAAGCAAAGATTAGCAAGAAGTTGAATACAGTATGACTTTCCTTGAAGTTCTCTCATACTTTGGAGCAGTCTTGAAAATTTCCCTTTCTCCTACCTGTCCTGAGCTGCTAGCAGGGAATTCACCTTAACATTAATTCATCTTAGAAGGCTTTTTCCCCCAATCAGCCACTCGATCAACAAACATTAATTAACCTTCTATTGTGTGCTAGGAACTGCAGTTGATAATGAGGATACTAATATAATTTTTTCGCAATGAAAAAAAGCTTATAGGAAGCATTAATTTTTAGGGATTTTTAAATACTAAAATGAAAGCTTCTTTGTTGAAAATAAATGAAATGAAATAAAATTGACTCTGTACTCTTTCTGCCACTAAGTAGCAGTGGTTTGGGGCAATACATACACAGCCCTTAGTAACAATTTCCTCCTCTCTAAAATAAGGAGATTCTGGATCAAAAGTTCTCCCTAGTACTTTGTAGTACTAACATTGGCTAATGTTGTCCTGTTTGACTGTAGTTCTTTTGAGGGAGAGTTAGTTTGTGAGTATGAGTGTGTGTGTGTGTGTGTGTGTGTGTGTGTGTGTGTGTGTGGTTTTTTCATTTTTAAGTATATTTTACATTCCTGTGGAAATCTAGAAAATCCTCTATTTCTCCCAATAAGTTCATCAAAAGCTAAAGGAATCAGATGGACTGATGCCATTCCAAAAAGTTTTATTGACAGTTAAGTAAACAAATCACAGTCATGTTCTAACAACCCCTTTCTTGGTAAGAGGAAAAATAATCTAGCAAAATTGGCCATTGAAATGACTTCATCTGCTAATGTGTGCAACATTACACTCCCCTGAGTGTCCCACCTTATTATTCTGAAAACTCTTTTGTTCATCTCTTTAGACCACTTATATATTGGGGGAATAGTTTTTTGATCTACATATTTCTATCAGACCATTAAGGTATCTTGGATGTTAGCCCCTATTTAGAGATGACTGATGAAAAGCAAAAAGTTATCTCTTGACAGTTTCTCTTCTTGATTTTGTTTATATAAAAGTTTTTAAATTTTATGTAATCAAAACTGTCTATTTTGTCTTTCATGATCTCTTCTTTTCCTTATTTACAAAAATATATCTCCCTTCCATTCCATCCCTCTTTTCTTTTCTTTCTCTTTCCCTTCACCCCTCTCTTAGTTTTCCATCCCCTTTGATGTGACCTTTTGCACATAGATTGCTGACCCATTTAAGGCTTTTAATGGATTAGTTATAAAGTGTCATACTAAACAATTTCTAGTTTCCTCAGTAGTTTTTTGCAGAATAGGGAGTCATTTTCCAAGCACTTTATATTCCTAGTTTTAGCCACCAAGGCTGCTGCGTTTTAGTGAAATAGAATATATACATATATATATACATATACATATATATGTGGCATATGTGTGTATGAGTGTATCTGTGTGTGTGTATACACACATACACGCAAGATCTAGATACAGTGATATATACAACATATATATACATACAACATATATACATACATATATATTCTATTTCACTGATTTACTACTTTCCTACTTATTAATGAATGCCTAACAATTTTAATAATTTCTGAGTTATAATATAGTTTTAGGTCCAATACAATGAGGTCCCTTCTCTCCTACTATTTTTTCCATTATTTTCTTTGAGCTTCTAGACTTTTTATTCCCTCCAGATTAGTTGTGTTGTTATTTCGTCTACTTCCACAAAGTGACCTGTTGTTATTAAATTTGTTTAGGTAGTAACATCATTTTTTTATTCTATTGGCATAGTACTAGCCTATGGCTATGATAACCCTGTCTAAATGTGCTTTGTTCCTCACTTAGCAGATAGGAGCTAACAGGCAAAGGTTCCATATATTAGTGGCTGTGGCTCCTGAGGCTTAGTCTTTTCCTTTCGTTGATAGACTGGAATTGAAAGGTTCACATCATGGAATTATGGGCTCTGGAAAAACCAAGACTACCCCTATCTATGTATCCATTTTGTTGGATCACTTTAATCATGTCCAACTCTTAATGACCCCATTTGAGGATTATTTTAGCAAAGATATTGGAGTGGTTTGCTATTTCCTTCTCCAGTTCATCTTACAGACGAAGAAACTGAAGCAAACAGGGTTAAGTGACTTTTCCAGGGTCACATAGCTAGTAGGTAGGTATCTGTAATGGCCAGACAAGTAGGATTTTTTTTTTTCTGGATTGAGTTCTAGCCAATGAGAGACTTGTGTGTGGTCTCTAGACAATCAGACATGTGTACTGAGTTCTAGCCAATCAGAGACTTGTATAGGATTTCTAACCAATCTGAGTTTCAGCCAATCAGATGCCTACTAGGTATGTATATAAAGAGAGCCAGTGTTGAGAGAAAGCAGACATTGAGAGAGCCAGCGTCAAGAGGGTGAGCCAGCCTCGAGAAGAAGAGAATGAAGAGACAAAGAAGAAGAATGATCTTTGAGCATTGAGCCGAGAGGAAACTTTTAAGAGCCAGGAAGAGACCTTTAAGAGAAGAGAGGAGACCTCTGATTACAGAGCCTTGCTGAAGGAGTTTACAGCAAATAGAGCTGTAGCTCAGAAACCTGCCCATGGGAAGGAGGCTTAGCTTAAGGCCCTTTGGAGAGCTGTTAAAGTGAACTGAGCTGTGATCAGAGAGCCTCTAGACTTTGGAGGCGAATTGAGATGGTGCTGCTGGTAGTATGTGTTGTTGCCCTGTTGAACTTTGTTTTCCCAGAGGCAGAAGCTGCGGGCAGGAGACCCTGGAGCCTGCTGTCAGGCATTAGCAGGAAGAGCTTGGAGTGGAGCAGTCTCCCTGAGCTGAGACCTGGAGCAGGAGCAGAAAGCTGCATAAGTGTGAAGCCAGGTGAAAGTCAGGAACGGTCAACCCACAGAGGAAGAGCCATGGGACTTGGAAGTCAACCTCGAGTCAAGATGAAAGAGAACTTTACTTGGATGCTTGGTATTGCTTAAGAAGATTGTTCTTCTTGTGACCTAGGGGCAGCTAGTGTGGTAGTTTCTGCTACCCCTTAAGGATGTGTTGTGCTAGGGAAGACCCTAGCCTGGGACCCCTAATTTTGGGGATGCAACGATATGTGCTATGTAGTATGATGTTCTTACTGTGACTTAGGGGTGGATAGTGTGGTATTTTCTGCTACCCCTTAAGGATGTATCGTGCCAGGGTGCCTGGGACCCTGATTGTGTAAACAAGTATTTTGGGGAATGTTCCTAAATGCAATGATATATGCTATGTGCCATATGATATACTGAGTATTATGATACACACACACACACACACACACATTAGATGATATATTTTGCTTAAGGATGTTGTTATGAATGTTATGCTTTACTTTATTGAACAATGCTTTAGTTCAGGGCTGTCCAAAATGTGGCCCGCACTGCAATTTATGTCGCCTGTCTACATACATAGAAATTTACATAAATGCTTTAATAAATGAAGCTGAGCTGCTGCAGAGCTCTCACTAAAATGGCAAATCAAAATATATTGTCTATTGCTTCAATAAAAACCTAAAGGTGGGCAGCCCTGCTTTAGTTTATTGCTGAATAAATAGAGAGTTCATTATACTATGCGATCAGACCCTTGAAATTATTCACAGTAGCAGTTCTCAAGTGTGCTGACATGATTGGCATTACAGTATCTGATACTGGATCTGAACTCAGGCCTTCCTGACTCTAGGTCTAGCACTCTATCCACTGCACCACGTAGCTGCCCTATGTGTTCATCTGTTCATAAGCACAGAAATGGAATAGTTGTGATAGTCATACAAGACACCATCTCTTGGCTCCAGGCATTTTTTCTGGCTGTCCCCCATGCCTGGAATACTCTCTAGCCTTAACTCTGCCTACTGACTTCCCTGGCTTCCTTTAAGTCCCAACTAAAATTCTATGTTTTATAGGAAGCTTTTCCCAACCCTTCTTAATTTTAGTGCCTGTTTGTCCTGTATATAGCTTGCTTTTTTATATATTTTTTGCATGTCATCTCCTCTATTAGATTTTAAGCACCTTAAAGGCAAGATCTGTTGTCTGCCTCTTCTTGTGTCCCCGTTGCTTAGTACTGTGTCTAGCACGTGGTAGGCTCTTAATAAATACTGATCGATGGCAATGATATCTTCTTGTATTTTCATTATACTTTATACTGTTGTTAGTGGTTCTTTCACATACGTGAAACCATTTTATCCTTATGACAATGAAATAAGAAAGACAAGACCCATTTTATGCAAAAGTGAGTCAAGACTCTGTGAAGTAATGACTTGGCAAAAGTTCACATAGCTAGTAAGAGGTTGAAGTGGGGATTTAAATCAAGGTTTTCTAATTCCAGAGCTCTCTCTGCTATGCTGTAGTATTTCTCTTGCTGAACAGTGTTGGGGTTCAAATGCAGCCAGGAGGAAGGTTGAGTAGTGAAAATGGTCAGACTAAACCTAGAAAAAAAAGAAATAGCCTCCTGAGCCAACAGATGCCAAAGCCCAGGAAGAATGAGTTGCCAGTGTTCTGCCAAAGGATGAAGCTGGAGCACAGCTGTCCATCTTGCACTGCCCTTAGCTACCCACATTGTACAAGCGGTGTACAAGTACCCAAGAACTACAGAACTCCTGGCACCAGCCTTTGGGTCAGTCTTCCAGCTGCCAGTAACATGGACTCTGCCAGGGAAGAGTAATGTTTCAGAGTCAGGCAGACAAACAGTCTGTTGGCAGCATACTGTAGCCTATGTGGGACTTACAATATACATTTCATTCTGAAATCATGAAACATCAGACCTACAAAGAAATAAAGTGAAATAAATTTACATTCAGAATTCAGTGAGATCATGTAATGAAACAGAGAATGTTTAAACTTACAGGGTATATTTCACAGGGGTGCTCCTTGATTATAGTATGGAATTCAGATATTAAAATCAGTGACACTATGTTAACATATAACACCCATTTCTATGAGTTCTCTAAGATGTCTCTGGCAGTAAAGAATACACATAGTATTTCTTTGTATTGTCTATATGTATTTTAAGGTGTGCCAGGGCTTTAGGATTCACCTAGGTACATAGGTAACTAGTTAAAATTTTTAAAAATCAGTTTACAGATAGTCTATTAAGTTCCCAATTACCTTCTAACTATACCTTCACCCTAGCCCCCTATTCCTCATCTTCCACCAACACTGGTTCAGAGATGAAGATGAAGATAATGAAAAGCTTAATAAGTTTCTGGTGTAATTATCTGCATTTCATAGTCTTTTGAAGAATACAGTGTTCTGTCTGGATCTTGGGTCATAAGACTTGTATTTGTAAACCTTAAAACACTAAGTGAATTGTTGTCACCGTTACTATTACTATCTGTGTAATATTAACAAGCCTCTCTGAACCTGTTTCTTCATCTGTAAAATAGAGATAATATTTTTATTACCTACCTTGGAGAATTGTTGTCAGCAAAGCATTTTATAAACTGCAAACTTCTATATAAACGTGCTTTTTCAGTTACTGAGAATCCCTAGCAAATAATCTATCTCTACAGGTCACTTCGAGTCTACTAGAATATGGTTACCTCAGGTTCTTGTACTCTAGGTCCTTATGACCTAAAACTATAGCTTGTAAGCTCCTACCAATGTGTTTACCTTTGACAGTCACCCATTGGACACAATTAGTTTAAATTAAAGGCATTTAATCAGACAACATAGTAAGAAAGGTAGTAATTAAACATTTCTTATAAAGCTAGGAAGGACTCTTATACACACACGTATATGTAACAAATACATAAGTGCATGTGTAGAAGCATATATTGATATGAAAAGGTGCTCATTTGTTTATATGCACGTGTATATATATATATATATATGTATATATATATATGTAAATGTTTATATCCACACAAGAGAATATACATACACATATAGTCTAACTATCTTCTTTTATTTTATGATTGTCAAAACAGAACAAAACTATTCCCAGGCTCTCTGGTTTTCTTATTTAACGTTCTCTCTGGAACTTGAAGACATTAGTGTTCTGAGAAGGCACTTGTTTCTTCTTCCTCCTATTAGCATAGTTTATTTCCCACATAGTCCCTTCCAACTGATCAAATGTATATACTTTTTCATATTTCTCTTGATCTCTTTGTTTCTGTTTCAAATAATATACTCAGTTCTGACTTTTTCATGAGAAATGCTTAGAAAATTCTATTTTATTAAAAATTCATTTTCCCTATGTAGTATAATACTTGATTTTTGCCAGAGAAGTTACTCTTGGTTATAAGCCTTTGTCTTTTACCTTATGGGTTATCATATTCCAAGCTCTCTACTTCTTTAAAGTAGCAGTTACTAATTCATGTATGATCATGACTGTAGCTCCTTGGTACTCAATCTCTTTCTTATTGTCTCCTTACATTCTTTTTTCTTTGACTGAAAGCTCTAGATTTTAGCTATAACATTCCTGAGAATTTTAAATTTGTACTTTCTTTCAGGAAGTGACTGGTGGAGTGTTTCAATTTTGAGTCTGCCCTCTAATTCTATGAGATCTGGGTAGTTTTCACTTATATTTTATTGAAGTACTCAATTACTCAAAGGTTTTATTTTGGTCATAATTTTCAGCTTAGTCTATGATTTTTAGATTAGCCCTCTTTGACTTTTTGATTATGTTAAATTAAGAAGTTTTTGTATAAAAAAGCCAATGCAACAAAGATTAGGAGGGAAGCAGAAAATGGGGAGAAAATCTTTACAACTAGTGTCTCTGACAAAGGCCTCATCTCTAAAATATACAGGGAACTAAGCCAAATTTATAGGAATACAAGCAATTCCCCAATTGAGAAATGGTCAAAGGATGAACAGCTAGTTTTCAGAGGAAGAAATTAAAGATATCTATAGGCATATGAAAAAATGCTCTAAGTCATGATTGATTAGAGAAATGCAAATAAGTTTACCTTCCTTGTAAGTTTATCTATTCCTTACACTGTCTTGTTTTCCAAACTTAATTGTTTTGATAGTTCTTATTATCTCATCAGATTATTGTTTTTGGTTTAACTCATTCTAATTTTCAGAATTTTCAGTTCTTGGGTAAGGTCTGTTGTAAAGTATTAATTCCTCTTGTCATTATTTCCCTCCAAGTTATTCCATTTTGTGTCTGTTTCATTTCTTCCACATATTCCTGTAGGCCTTGAGTCTTGGAAATTTCCTTCTCTGAAGCTCTATTTGGACTTGTTGTGGAGTTACTCTCTTCTTTTTGGGGTGTCTCAGTCCAAGATATTTCTTTATTATTTATTTTAAAAACATACACTATACATATGTAGTGTGTGTGTGTGTGTGTGTGTGTGTGTGTGTGTATACACATTCTCATCTACCTATATCTCTAGCATCAATTTCTGGGCTTGAGCTTGGGTCAAACTCTGTTCCCATACTACTAGATGGTAAGGGCAGGCCCTGATTTGTCTTGAGTATGATGCCTAATAATAGGTTACTACCTTCTTCAGGCCTTGTTTCCTGTAGTGGTTCAGCTCTAGGCTGCCTGGATGCTGGATTTCATGTTGGCTACTAAGTTTTGGGAACACAGAGACAAAAATAGTCCTTGTCTGTAAGGACATTGCATTTTGCTCTGAGAATGAGGGAGGTGAAGGGAGGGAGAAGAGATACAATATTTACCATACAATGGTGTCTGTAAGCAAAATGGGCTCCTTAGTACTTCAGGAGTTTGGCTTTTGTTTACTTTGAGTGATTCAGCTGTTTCATTTAATCTTGCTAAGTGCTAAGCCCCAGGCCCAAAGCCCTATAAGGTGTGAAACCTGTGTGGATGTAGATTGATGACTTAAGAGGGACCAACTCAGGAACCAATTGCCTCTGGTCATTGAGGTTGGGCTTGAGGATGCCAGAGGCTCGCCTGAGAGGAAAGGTGAACCAAGAGACAGCTACAGCTGAAGCTGAAGCTAAAGCCGAAACAGGAGCTGCGGAAGCAGAGCTGACCCGTATGTGGACCCAGGAGTGCGAGCAAGGACTTGAGGCTAGTGAGTAATCCCCTTACCAGAGAGGGGAAGCATGAATATGATTTGGTTTAATGTCATCATGCTTCTTTGTGGCCTCCTGGTTACTCTTGTGAGGTGGGCTTATTGGGCCTGGAAGCTTATGATCACAATATTGGAATGGGGATGATGGTTCGTGGGTCTGTCACTGTGGGGCCTAAATAGATGTTTTGATGCCTTCTACTTG
>JAQQSZ010019180.1:0-10421 GCA_028646595.1 Phalanger gymnotis
AAGCACACCCGTTAAACTAAGCCCATTTTGCCTTACTGGCACAGCCTGAGAACAGGGATGTCAGAGCTGGGAGGGGCCTCAGAACAGGGGATGTGAGAGCTGGGAGGGGCCTGAGAACAGGGGATGTCAGAGCTGGGAGGGGAACCTTAGAACAGGGGGTGTGAGAGCTGGGTGGGGCCTCAGAACAGGGGATGTCAGAGCTGGGAGGGGCCTCGGAACAGGAGATGTGAGAGCTGGGAGGGGAACCCTAGAACAGGGGTGTGAGAGCTGAGCAGTGCTTTAGAACAGGGGTGTCAGAGCTGGGAGGGGCCTTAGAAAAAGAAGATTGGGGCTGTCATTTGTTTTACATGAATATGCATATTTGTAACAGATTTTGCTTTTCCTTCTCAGTGAGTGAATGAAGGGGAGATAAGAGGGAAAGGATTCAGAATTGAAAATACAGTGGAATTTTTAGAGAAAGTTACAGCAGCATTGGGGTATAAGATGACAAGGACCACCCTGTGGGATGGTGTGAGTGGGGCGGGGGGCAGGGTTGTGTATGAGGGATGTTGGGAAGGGAGAGATGACAAGGTTTGGCCACTGACTGACCATGGGGAAAGCAGGGAGCAGTGATGGATGCCTCCCCTCCCCCTTTGAGATTCCTTCCATCCACTCTGTGTCCATCTTGTTGGTAGCTAGATTTTTACCTGTCATCTCCTCTGTTAGGTGCCTGGACCTTGAGAACAGTGACCAGCACAGAAGAAACACATACACAGTAAATGCTTGTTGACTAACCCCAGGCTGGGACCTGGGTGACTGGGAGGATGGCCGTGCCCCTGATAGTAGCAGGGACATTGGGAAAAGAAGGGGGTCTCATTGGAAGGGATCTTAGATGCTATTTAAGATCTCTTTAAGATGAGGGAACTGAGGCCCAGAGGTGAAGTGATCCTTAGCATTCCAGCAAATCTCAGAAGGCAAAGAGAATCCTCTTATGAGATCACAAAGTTGTGTGTACTTCACCCTATCCATGGTGTGGCTTAAAATCATTCATTTACTGTGGGTTATGAATGTTCTGTTTCAATACCTCCACTATGGCATGGCAACTACCCTAGGTTACCACTGCTTCTGGAAATGCAGTACCTGCTTCTGGTCAGCGCTGTCTGGCTGGGAAGGCTTTGAGCAGGGGCCCTAAACAGGCTGTGGGATTGTGGTCTGAGGGACCAGGCTACATGAGGATAGGGACCAGACAAGGGAGGGGAAGCTCATCCCTGGAAGGTCAGCCACAGCACCTCAAGAAGCCATCATCAACTAAGGCATGGAGGAGTTGCGATCTCCCCGGGAGGAGGCTGTGTCATAGTGAATACGCCCAGGATTGATTCTTTGGGAGTCTTCTGATCTTTCTGGAGGCCCCATCATCCCACCTCTCCTCGATAAGGCCTGGAGGCCCGACCAAGCATGCGAGACCTAAAGCCTTGATGGTGGCGATAATGAAGACAGTGACCAAATGTTCCCTCACAGGCTCAGTAAGAGAGACGACCAGAGCAGCCAGCAGGATTGACCAGAGCCCTGAGCACCTCCCGCTCTTCCATGACTCACCCCAGGGACACTAGGAATTTTCGTCATGTTGTTGTATGTTTTTCTGAACATAACTTGTTTCATCCACCCACTTTCCAGTCAGTGGGGCCATGAGCTGCCATGAGTAATAGCACTTCATATAATAACACAATGGCTTCATCTGGGCCTCCCTCTCCATCCAGGGCTTCACATTGCCAAAGCACTTTGCAGGTGTTAATTTGTTAATTCGCCCAAGATCCCTGTGAAGTAGGTGGGCATTGTTAGCTCCATTTTTGCAGATTAAGAAACTGAGTGGAGACACTTAATGCCAGACTCAAAGCTTGTCAGTGACAAAGCTGGGATTAGCTCAGCCAGTCCCTTCATCCCCAGCCTCCGCCTCAGGCAGGGAGGCCACACTGTTCCTGCTGGGCGGACAGGGTGGCTTTCCTTAAGCCCTGCCTAATCATAACAGGCCATGAGAATGGATCCGGGTCTGAAGCCAGTGTGCCGGTCTCAGCAGAACTGGAGGGAACAGGGGAGACAAGCGTATATGCAGCGCCATCTGTGCCAAGCCAAGCCCCGTGCTAAGCCCTCTTCCAATATCCCGCTTGGTCCTCACAGCTGTCCTGAGAGGTAGGTACCCTTAGGGCTGGCCATGTTCTGTTACGAAGAAGGCGATGCCTTCAGGCTGGGCCCTCACCATCAGAACCCCCTTCAAACGGAGTCTTTCTGGGTGTTTTTCGGGACGCGGTAGCAGTGAATACCCACAGCTCGGCCCAGTCCTTTTTGTCAGGCCCCTGCTTTCAGCAGTTCATCAGGTAAAGAATTGAGGGAGACGAAGGCCTGGTTCGTCTTTGTTCTTTGAAAACCTCGTGAGCCGCTCTGTTTTGTGGGCATCCCGTGGACACGTGACAATTGTCTGCAGTCCCCACACACACTTTACATGCTTGTTTCATGTTTAATTTATTGATTTGTTTTTAAATCATTTCCACATTCTTCCCTTGCCACAGAGTGATTCCTTGTAACAAAGAATTAAAAAGAAGGGGGAAGGATAAAGCAGGTCAGGAAACCTGAGCAAGGCATCAGCCAGAAGTGTTCACACCTGCAGTGCCCCACCCCCCGCAAAGGAGGAGGGGAGCTCCATCATCTCTTCCATAATTACAGGCCCTCCATTGTGGAGGGTTTTTGTTACTTCCATCCCTATTTCTGTCCTCGTATATGGGAGCTCTTTGCTTCTGCTCACTGTCCCTGCATCAGTTTATATGCTCCCCCGTATTTCTCTGTATTCTTACTGCTCATCATTTCTTATGACAAAGTTGTTGTTTCTGCTGCTGCCCTTCATTCTCAAAGAGGACCGATGACATCGTGAGGGTGATATCTTGACTTGTGCACTAATTAGAGTTAAGTGAGGCAAAGTAATATTTTGTTGGAAAGAGTGTTGTCTAAGGACTCAAGAGTCAGTCGTAGGACCTGTGTTCCAGTCCCACCTCTGACCTAACCACAAGTTGTGTGTGGCCTTGGGCAAGTCTTTGGCATCAGTTTCCTCACCATAAGATGAAGGCATGGGTGTGGACGGTCTGTGGGCCACCTCCAGCTCTGTTGGTCCAAATCGTGAGCGTCCACTTTGACTTCGGTTGTCTCTTCCTAATTCCCCTCTTAAGACGTGTCCCAGGGAAGTGATGTGTGTTTATAAAAATCAGCTCACCTGTAGGACTCAAACACAGACTCACCACAGAATTTGAGAGTTGGAGGGCACTCCAGAGGCCACCTGGGCATTTGCCAAGCAGTGCTTTGTGAAATCTTCAGTGACGAATGTCCGTGAGTTCCCAGAGTCTGTGGTGACATCACAGGCTTCCCAAGGAGAGTCAGAGAATGTGTCTTGTGCAGGAGAAGGGTGTAAAACTTCAGTGTTCTGTGAAGTCTGTGGCAGGGGGGAGGGGTCATTGTTGACTGCTAGGTCAGGGAGGGCGTCATGGAAGAGATGGCACCCGAGGTGGCCTTTAAAGTTTGGAGAAATTGAAAGGCAAAGAAAAGAGGGAAGTAGGACGTTCTTGTTATGGTTAAAGTCCAAGCAAAGGCATAGGGCACACAGGCTTGTGGTGCCTCCAAGGACAAAAAGTAAACCGGTTTGTCTAGGGCAGCCCAGAGGGGAGTGTGATGAGACATGGCCAGAAAAATGGGGAGGGCCCCGACCTCAGAGGGCTTTCAAGGAGCCAGAACTCTGTTCCATGAACAAGACCCTCCACCTCTCGATTCTGGCTGTTCCCTGTGCCTGGAATGTTCTTCTTCATCTCTGTCTCTTGGCTTCCTATGAGTCCCAGCTAAACTCTCACCACCTATAGGAAGCCTTTCTCCAGCCCTCTTATTTCTAGTATCTTCCTTCTGATAATTATTTCCTATTTATCTTATGTGACGCCTGGCACACAGCAGGCACTTAATAAAATGTTTATTGATTCATTGATTACTCAGGAAGCACAGAAGATTTTTTTTTTTGAGCAGACAATTCAAAAGAACAGTTATTCAGTCGTGTCCATGACCCTGTAGACTACAGCATGTCAATACTTTCCATGGGGATTTCTTGGCAAAGATACTGGAGTGCTTTGCCATTTTTTTCTCCATGTGTTAAGGCAAATAGAGCTTAAGTGACTTGCCCAGAGTCACAAAGCTAGAAAGTGTTTGAAGCCAGATTTGAACTCTGGTTTTCCTGACTCTAGGCCTGGCACTCCATGCGCTGTGCCACTGAGCTGCCTTTGTGTATAAAAAATATTGTTCTGACATGTGAAGAAGATTGGGTTGGAGGGAAGAGTAGACAGAGGTTGGAAGACTTGTTGGGAGACTTTTGGAAGAGTCCCAGTGAGTGTTAATGGCAGCTCCTATTAGGGGGTGCTGATGGGAACAGAACAAAGGGGGAGGATTCAAGGGATGGATAGGGCCTTGTACAGTAACCTCCAGGGTGAGGCGTGTGAACCAGGATTAATGGTGAAATGGGGTGGTCGTGAGGAGGGTGTTTTAAGGGGAATGTAAAAGGTCATACTTCAGACTCCCAACTCCTCCTCCCTCCTCCTCTTCTTCCTCCTCTCCCCCTCCCCTCTTGCCATGTACTCTGGAGAGCGGCCAACCAGTTCAATGGGTTTTTCCTACTGGCAAGACTGTTTGAAGCTCATCGCAACGTGTTCCTTCCTCTCTGCATTAACTTCATAGGTTTGCAGAACTCGGGAGCTCACCAATCCTGGGATAGCAGACATCGCCATCCGGCCAGATGGGAAGATCTTGGCGACGGCGGGCTGGGATCATTGCATTAGGCTCTTTGGCTGGAAGCGGCTGAAGCCGCTGGCAGTTTTGGACTACCACAGTGCACCTGTTCACTGCGTGGCCTTCTCTGATCCTGGACGGCCAAGCGAGCAGCTGCTGGCCAGTGGCTCCAAGGACCAGCGCATCAGCGTCTGGTCAGTGTATAACCAGACCTGAGAGGAGTCCCTTGTGGGCCCTTCCTTAGTCGGCAGCTCAGCAAGGGCCTCCAGGAGCAGCCATCAACAGGACATGGACTCGGCTTGGCAGTGGTTTGTTTCTCTTTATAAAATACTTCAGGTCCAGGTGAGGTCCCGCAAGACACTCAGCCTGGTAGAGAAAGATCTCTTTCCACCTGTGTCTCATTTCCAAGATACATAAGAAACTGATTGAAATTTCTAAGAATAAGAGTCATTCCCCAGTAGATAAATAATCAAAGGATATGAATGGCCAGTTTCCTAAGTAAGAAACTAAGCTGTCAATAGCCCTATGAAAGAAATGCTCCAAGTTACCAATAATTAAAGAAGTGCAAACTGAAGCAACAGTAAGGTTCTATTTCACACCCACCAGATTGGCAAAATTGACAAAGAAAGAAAATAATAAATACTGTTGGGCCTGTGGGAAAGCAAATGCATTAATGCATTTTGCATTATTAATGCATAATGCAACAAATGCAACAATGCATTGTTGGAGCAATGAATTGATTCTCCCATTCTGGAAAGCAATTTGGAGCTACCTCCAGAGGTTACTAAAAGAGGAATTCCTTTGGCCCAATGATGACCACTATTAGGCCTGTGCTCCAGAGGGATCAGAAATGGATCCAAATGTACAAAAGTATTTGCAGCAGCTCTTTTTTCTAGGGGCAAAGAACTGGAAACTGGGATGCAGTTACTCATCAGCTGGGGAGCGGCTGCACAATCTCTGATACGCGAATGTGATGGAAGGCTCTTGTGCTATAAGAAAAGACTAATGGCATAGTTCCAGAGAAACTTGGGAAAATTTGCATGAACTGATGCAGAGAGAAGGGGGTAGAAGCAGGAGAACGATGCATACGGTAACAATGCGTGGTAATGTCAGTCGACAGAAAGGCTCAGAGACTGATGAAACAGGTCCCATGACCAAAGGTGCTGCCGACCTCCAGTGAGAGCCGATGGACCTGTGGTTTTTGTACACAATCAGTGAAGGAATTTGTTTTGCTTGACTAAAGATTTTGTTTTTCCTGATGGGGCAGGGGAGGTGGGAGAGAGAAGAGATAGATTTTTGTTAAATGGAAAATAAATTTTACCAAAAAAAACAACAGATCTCCTGTGTTAAGCTGTGGTTTTTCCTCCTGGTTTAGAAAAGGCTTTGGGTCCAACCTTTATTATTCACTTCTAGCCAGGGCCAGACTTGGGTGACAGTTCCTTTCGAAAAGCAATGGGGAAGCATTCTGTGCCTTGGCAGTATGTCCCACCTCGGAAATACCTTCCCTGCACCGCCCCTGTCCCAGAAGGGCTGGGATCGGCGGCAGAGCACTCGTCGTCCAGTATTGCCTCATCACCACCGCTCTAAGGAGGGTGACCACCGTGCTGCCTTGTGGAAGTCCTAGAGCAGATGTTTCCATGACGTGCAGCTTTCCTTAACAGAGATGGCGTTGTGTTGTAAATGCAGTCTGAAGCTCACACTGCCTCCATTCTCAGCTCTGCTTGGCTCCCTTGAGTGTTCCCTATTTCCTCACTACAGCACCCTCTCCTCTGATGCCCATCCTAACTCAGAGCAGGCCCTGGGGTCTGCAGGCCATCCCAAGGAAGCATCTAAGCTTCTAAACACCCTAGAAGCCGGCACAGCTTTGAGTAACTCCACCTGTGGGTGTTGGCTCACGAAGGCCTCGGAAGCACCTCTCTAGAAGATTGACCACCGAGGGGTGGGTTGGTTCTGCCACCATGACATCCAAAGGGCTTCTGTCTGCACCAGTGGAGGAGGGCCCCATCAGTGAAATCATGGTACAGTTTGAGAACTCCCGATTGGGAGTCAGGAGCCCTGGTCTCTAGGCCCTTCAGGTGATTTCAGATGTATCAGTTCCTTTCAGCTCTTCCAACTCTACACCTAGTTCTGAACATTCCTAGTGTGCTTGTATCATCCTACAACTAGACTAAAAGCTCCATGAGGGCAGGGATCATCACCTTGTCTTAAAAACAATGACCTTTGCATCTCCCCCAGCACCTAAACCGGAGGAAGCACATAAGTCAAACTCCATGAGGCTGTTTTCAAGGTGGGGGACACGGGGGTAGGGAGAACACGGTACCCTCCCAATACTGCCCTAGGCTTAAGATTCAGACTTTTACAGCTAGCCCCCCGCCTACAAACATTAGGGCTTCCCCCCTAGATAAAGAGTCCTCATCAATGTTTGCTTAGCAAATTTTTTTAAAGGATATAATCTTGTCTAAGTTTCTATGAAAGATACAAGAGGTCCCATTAGGGACAGAACATTCACGCCATGTTGAGGCAATAAATTAGTGAGTACTTCTTACTCCTTAGCCATGAGTTTAGATTGAACCCCAAAGGAACTCATGGCCTAAGCCAAGGGATGCGTTATAAACACAGATAACTGATACACAGTGGTGCTGGATAAGTACTTATGGAAATGAAGGAAGGAAACGAGCATTTATTGAGCACCCGCCTTATGGCAGACGCTGTACTGTGCACTTTACAAATACCTCATTTGGTCCTCTCAACAACACAAAGAGGGTAGGTGCCATTTTCCTTGTGTTATAGTTGAGGAAACTGAGGCAAACAGGTTAAGTGATTTGCCCAGGGTAACAGAGCTAGTAAGTGTCTGAGGCCAGGTTTGAACTCAGGAAGATGAGTCTTCCTGACTCCAGGCCTCGCACTCTATCCACTGAGCCACCTAGCTTTCCAAAACCCAATTTCTGGTAGTGGTAGGGTCAATGCTCAGTAAATGCTGAATAATGAGCTGTAAGGAAAGATTGGCTCCTGCTTGTTGTGGGACAGGAACTGAAAATCACAGAACCAGGTGGTGAGAAACTCCTTAACAAGTGGAGTGGGCTGCCACAGGAGGTAGTGAGTCTGCCATGATGGCAGGGATTCAAAGTGGAGGCGTGAATTGTTGGGAAGGTTGAGGAGAGCCCTGTTCAGGCCCAGTTTGGCTTTAGTCTCTCTTCAGGCCTGTCTGCTTTTGAGATTCTGTGATTGGAATGTGGTTTATTCCCCTCTGTGGCCATCATGTTTCTTTTGTAGAATGGCAGGGGATGTTTTCAGCATCGACATCACATAGCACTTTCTTCACCTCTTTTCCAGGCCACAAGGCATGCCACAGTGCACAGAGCTTGGGGCCTGGAGCCAGAAGACCTGAGTTCAAATCTGGTCTAACGAGCTGGGTAAGTTAAGTTCCTTTTGCCTCGATTTCCTCATCTGCAAAATGAGCTGGGGAAGGAAATGGCAAACCCCTCCAGTATCTTTGCCAAGAAAATCTCAAGTGAGGTCATGAAGAGTCAGACAGGAATGAAACAACAGAATAATAACATCGACCATCGGTGGCCACACAAAGGGCCATCCAGTTAGCACTAGGGTTAAAAAAAAGGAGATGACAGCCCCTGCCCACATTTCTCCAAGAAGATGGGAAATAAGCACAGATAACCACAATGCAAGATGGAATACGGTGGGTGCTCAAGAGAGGTTGCTAGGATGGATCCACATGAACCAGCCGCTGCCCTGGGCTCCAGATTAAAGCATCCTGGCCCCAGCAAGGGTGTGTGAATGTCCCAGAAATTCTGCAGAGGAGGAGAGGGAGGCTCCCAGCTTGGATGCCTGCTAGTCATGCTTACGAAGGCAAGCCCCTCCTCCCGATTTCCTCTTCAGTAAAATGAGGAGAATGACACTTGCATTGCGTTGCTTCAAAGGATTGTGAAGAAGGAATTTGTAACCTGGGAGGTGCTGAAGAAATGGGAGCTGCTCTTGTAAACAACAGTGCCCGGCATGTAATAGGGGCTTAATAAATGCTTATGGCCATGGCAGGCAGCCTGGCTGGCTTGGCCACCAAGAAGCACCTCCTTTTAACTCCCCTTGTTCATTTCATAAGACTAAGGATCACTTCCTTAGTATGAGATTCAGAATTAGACTGTAAACTCCTTGAGGGCAGGGCTTGTCTTTTACCTCTTTTTGTAACCCTAGCTTAGCATAGTGCCTGGCACATAGTAGGCACTTAATAAATACCGATTGATGAAAGGACCTTCAAAGAGCCCAGTACCTTCATTCCTTCATTTAGCAGAGAAAGAAACCAAGGCCTGGAGAGAGTGAGCGATTTGCCTGAGGTTGCGCAGGCTTGTAAGTAGTGCCGCTGGAGCTCCAACTCAAGAGTTCCTCCCACTGAACCTCCCAGGCAGCAGGAAATTTAGCTCTACAACCGGCTTTGGCGTAAGTAGCCGCATCCGAGGAAGGAGGCCCTGAACATGACTGGATGGGCCCAGCCCATGGACAGACGCCCGCTTGTGGGCTGCAGGAGCTCTCTGGGGCCTCGAGAGGAGCAGCCTTGGAACCAGCCTGAGGACAAAGCCCAGCAGAGCTTTTGGGAGCTGAGCTCTGCTCTGCCCTACACGTACTCCCCTTTCTTGGAGACTCCTTGGTGAACGGATGATGAGAATTCAAGTGTTTCCCACCTGTACCTTTGCCAAGCAGCCACAAAAGCACTGTTTGCACACAGAAGAAAAAAAAAAACTCCTTCAGGGGATTCTTCATAAATACTTGATACTCAACTAGGTAGAACCTCTGACAAAATCCTTGGGTTGAAAACATTGAGTTGGCACAGGCCAAAGTCTTACTGCTGAGTCTCAAGGCTGTAATGGCAAGCCAGCCCTGTCTGACACCCAGGGGAATCTTTCCTGGAGTCCGTGTTCTTTATAGGAGGGCACAGATGTGTTCCCTTACCCACAGTGTAACAAGGGCTCTCCCACCATACTTGTTCCTTGGTGTCCTAAACTAGCTTTAATTATTTCTGCTACATACTGCCGTGTGCAAAGCTGTATCGATACCTCTGGTTGGCCGGGAGGGGAGAGCAGGTAAATCTTGAAGCCACCAATGCCGCCTTCTGTAACCCAGCCCCCTCCTGTCTTCCCAGTCTTCTTACACTTGAGCCCCCCACGTGTCCTCTTTGATCCAGTAACACTGACCTGGCTGTTCCACCTCGCTGTCTGTTTCCTATCTAAGGATGCATTCTCTGTGACAGTCCCCCATGCCTGGAATGCTCTGCCAACTACTGACCTCCCTGGCTTCTAAAGGTCCTGGCTAAATCTCCACCCTCTATAGGAAGCCTTCCCTAAGCCCTCTTACAAGCTCCTTGAGGGTAAGGACTCTTTCTGTATCCCCAGTGCTTCTCACAGTACCTAGCACATAGTAGCTGCTTAATAAATGTTCAGTGATTGCCCTGCCCTCCCCCCATTTAATTAACTAAATATTAGCTCAACACCTACTTCAAGCCTGGAACTATGGAAGCTGAGGGGGAAGGGGTAAAACAGGGCACCAGATGAGACTGGGGGCTCAGCCCCTGCCCCCAATTGTGAAATGAATGGCTGCTTAAGAAGAAGCTGCAGAAAGCTCTAACAGGC
>JAQQSZ010019181.1:0-10421 GCA_028646595.1 Phalanger gymnotis
GCTCTGGACTTTGCATACTTCCAAGGATGTGTTGGCACACTTCTCATAGCCCTGTCTTTGAGCAGTTGTCTTCTGCTTGTTGATGTTTCTCTGTACCTCCAACCCTTCCTTTCGGTCTCTGTAGTTGCTGATCGTTGTTTCTTGGATGAGTAACTTTTGCCATCTGCTGAAGCTGTGTTATCTGCTGTAGTTTCTTCTGCAAGAGGAGCATTATTACAGGGTCAGCATGTTTGGGGATGATCAACGCAATTCTCAGCAATTTTTTAGATTAGGCACATATCTCTGTGTGAGTCCTTGGCATAAGAAGTACCCCTTAAGCAGCTGTGAAACTTTTCTTTCCTAAATGGAAGTCCTTCAGTATGCTCTCTGAGTTGCTTCGATTGACTGGTTGTGTTCCAAGTTCATACAAATTACCTTGAAGCTTTCGCAAGTTTAAGTAGCTGTTGAGCAACAATGGAGCTTGAGGGGTGGAGCTGATGATCTCTATCCTGAATTTTTTGCCCCTATGACAAATGTCTCTTTCCTACTTTCATTACTTACTATACTATGTCACCATAGACAAGGCGTTGATTTCCTTTTGCTTTAGTTTCCTCATCTATAAAAATGGTGATAAAAATACTTGCCTCACTTGGCTGTCCTGAGGCTCAAATCTGACAATCTATACAAAATGCACTCTTAAAATAGATTTCTTAGCTCCCTTTATAGCAGAGTAGGACATTTTTTGAGTGGGAAGATGACAGCTCCTCTCTCCTTGCCCCGCTACCCCACCCCGCCATCTGCATTTTTTTTTTTTACTTCTTGTGCCTACACTGGAGTTCTCTACTGCATGAAAGACAGAACATGAAGCACTTGGAGTCCTTTTATATTGTGACTAGGTCATGCCTTTCCCAGGAGGTTTGATAGGATTGATTTTAGTCTGGCCAACTCTTTTCCAGGCATGTTGTTTGGGGTCGTGGTGGGTGTCTAGACAATGGGAGTTGCTGGGAAGATGTCTTTCTTTGAATCTTCAAAGATATCCCTAGTTCATGAAGATCATAGGCTCATTGAATTTTTCTTCCAGGTGTTTGGCATCAGATAGACGTGGTACATGTTCAGAAAGGCTTGTACCGGAGAGGGAAAAAGTGAGGTGGGGATAGAAAGAAGAATCTGAGAGGGAAGAAGGATGCTAGAAAGGTGGAAGGGTATGTGATCTAAATATGTGCTTATGACAGAGGGTCAAGGGGTCAGCTTCCCTTCATCTCCTTTGCTCAAGCACTCTCTTCTCTTCTCCATATATATATGTATATGTGTGTGTGTGCGCACGCGCGTATGTATTCTTTTCTGCCCCCTTTTCATTCTAAAATGTATCTTAAAAAATAAAAAAAAACTTAATACATAGTTTATATTTTTAAAGTTCTAAACTTAGTCACTATAAAACAAATATTCAAATAAATATTTATAAGATCATACACTCATATGAAAGATCATATAAGAACTTCACAACTTCTCTTTTAACAAAGACTATCATTTGAACAAAATAACAACAAAACATCATGGTAATGTTTGTGCCTTCTGTTCTTTTTTCTGTGCACATTATCTTCATAATTTGTTGCTAAGATGGTGATGATGATGATGGCAATGATCATGGTGGATGTGGTGATGGTGGTGATGATGGTGGTGATGCACACACTGATAGTGTGTCTCTAGCTCTGATTTTGCTTCCTTCACTTTGCAGCTCCTCATGTTTGAAGTCTTCAAAATTATAATTTCTTATATTCTGAAATGTTTTTATGCCACTTTTGTTTAGCTGCTCACCAGTTCTTGGACATAAAGGTTGTGCATGCTTTTCCCACTAGTGTGAATAAAGCCACTAGGAATGTTTTAGCCTGGATGATCTCTCCCCTCTCTTTATAATAACATATCTGACATTTACAAAGTACTTCAGAATTGGGGAAGCACTTTGCATGGATTATCTAATTTGAGCCTCACAACAGTCACGTGAGGCAAACATTTTTATCCTTATTTGTACGGATGAGGAAGTTGAGGAAAGAGAGATCAAATGCCTTCATTATGGTCACACAGCATAGCAAGTAGTAAAGGCAAGTAGCTAAAGGTAAGATCTCAACTCAAGTCTTTTTGATTCTATCTACCATGATATACTATAACATTATTTAGGGGATAGAATACTGGACTTGGAGTCAGGAATATCCGAGTTCAAACCACACCTTAGATACTTTCTGTGTGACCCTAAGCAATTCATTTAATGTCTTTGCCTCAGTTTCCTCTTCTATAAAATTAAGGAGTTGGACTTGAATGCCTTTGTGGTTTCTTGCCCCTCCCCAGCTCCAAATTTATGATGTCTTATCTAATTAACATGCTTAGTGTATAGTCCCAATAAATGGAATTCCAGGGTTATAGAATATTACCAGTTTCATTAATTTAAGAAAATAAACACTTATTAAGCACCCCCTAAGGGCTAGGCACTGTGCTAAGCCCTTTGCAAGATACAAAGAAAGGCAAAAACCAGTTATTGACCTTAAGGAGCTCCCAGTCTAATATGGGAGATGATATACGAACAAGTATCCATAAACAAGTTGTATTTAGGATTAATTAGAGATAAGCTTAGAGGGAAGCCACCAGCATTAAAGAGGACCAGGAAAAGCTTCCTGCAGAAGGTGGAGAGGCTTTAGCTGAGATTTGGAGGAAACCAAGGGAGTCAGAAGGCAGAGGAGACAAGAGACTTCCAAGCATGGAGGATAAAAGGCAGTAAAAATGCATGGAGTAGGAAGTGCCTTATGTTAAGGACAATAATGATGCAAGTGTCACAAGAAGGTAGATTATGTGGAGGGGCGTTAGATGCAAGAAGACTGCAAAGTTAGAATGGGGTCAGGTTATGAAATGCTTTAAAAGCCAATAAGAGGATTTTATATTTGATTCTAGTGACAGCAAGGAGCTTCCAGAATTTATTGAAAAGGAAGATTACATGGTCAGTTCTGTCCTTTAGGAAGGTCAATTTGACAGCTGAATGAAGGATGTACTAGAGCGAGGAGAGGTAAGTCAGCAAGGGGGCAGCTAGGCGGTGCAGTAAGTAGAGCACCGGCTGTAGAGTCAGGAGGACCTGAGTTCAAATCCAGGCTCAGACACTTGACACATTCCCTAGCTGTGTGATCTTGGGCAAGTCACTTAACCCCAATTGCTCTGCCTTCTCCTCCTCCCCAAAAGAAAAAGATAAGTCAGCAAGGCCATTTCAATAGTCTAAGCATGAGACAATGAGTGTATTTAACCAGTGAAATATGAAGCA
The DNA here is from genome assembly GCA_028646595.1 of Phalanger gymnotis. Taxonomy (NCBI): domain Eukaryota; kingdom Metazoa; phylum Chordata; class Mammalia; order Diprotodontia; family Phalangeridae; genus Phalanger; species Phalanger gymnotis. The sequence continues at coordinate 3,281 of JAQQSZ010019181.1, forward strand.
AGGTGAGAGGATGAGGAGAGGTGGATCTATAGGAGGTTTGAGGATGGACAAAAACATTTGGAAAAGCAAATGTGGCGAGTGAGACAGTGAGTTAGGTTGGGGGATGTAAAAGAATTGTTTTGCTGGAGTGAAGGCTAGTTGAGATTGTGCAACATAAATTTTCAGTGGACCCAGTAGCATGGTTTCATGATTTTCTCCCCTTCTGTCTAGCAACATATGATTAGGAGTGAAGACAACAGAAAGTGGAAGCAATCCAAGGCTGAGGCTTGGCAGAGCAAGATTGGTGATAGGAAAAGTGGATGAGGGACTTGAGACAAGAAGATAGTGAAGAATTGAACTGGTTCACCAAGGGATTAAGATGGCGAAGGGCGGACAGTATGTAGCTAGTACGAGGATAATGATGTGAAAAAGAACTGAGGACTGGAGGGATTGGAGGTCATAGTGAGGATGAATAATAGAGTTGGAGCTTGGAAGGCACAGGGATAGGTGCAATGACATGAGTTTATGATCGGATAAAGGAATTTCTGAGTTCATGAACATGGATCACTTGTGGATGTTGGCAAGATCAAAGATATGACCATTTTGGGGAGTAGGTCATAGAAAATGAGTAAGTTGAGGAAATGGGAGGTTAGAGTATTTGAAGGAATATCATTGTATATGTTGAAGCCTTGTACGAGGGCAGGAGTTGGGAAGGAGAGAAAAACTGTGAGTTAGTCACTGAACTCATTGAGGAAGGAAGAAGTGTGTGTCCTGAAGGTTGGTATACAATAGTTAACAGAATCTTGAGTGGGTGATCAATCTAGATTGAAAGAACTTTAAAAGAGAGGTTACTGAGTGATGGTGTTAGCATAAGATCCTGGAAGTGGTAAAGGGGAGCAAGGAATGCTTTAACTCCATTGCCAGGAGCAGTAAGTTGGTGATTTGAGGGAAAGTACAGCAACTGCCGGAAAGGGTGGCCTGGGAGGGAGTCAGGTTTCAGTGGGTGAAAGAGTCCTTCCCCACTGACAGTGACTTCTTGAGGGAAGAGGCTGTTTTTTGCCTTCCTTTGTATCCCTGTCATCTAGTGCAGTGCCTCGCATATAGTAAGTGCTTAACAAATGTTTATTAGTGTTGATTTTGAAGAAGGAAGGAATGAGAAAAAAAAGAGTTTTGTAACTCTTCTTGTACTAATATTATCAATGTTTTGGTCAAAGTCAGGAGTGTAGCAACAGAGAGAGGGTGAAACTGCAATAATTGCTGAGAAGTTAGAGCTGTGAAGTAGCTTTGGATTCAACATAATCAGAGCAGTCCAACATTGGCCAATAGGGAGTTGCCTGTCACTATAAGGGTATGAATAAAGGCTAGAAGCCCATCTGTTAGTACTGTCATTAAAGAAGCACCGTGTGTGTGTGTGTGTGCGCGCGTGTGTGTGTGTGTGTGTGTAATGAGGTTAATTATTTATTTATTATTTATGTTCTTTTTCCCCTGGTTACATGTCAAGCAAATTTTTAGCATTTAATTTTACAAGATTTCGAGTTTCAAAATTATCCCACTTCCTTCCCTCCCCTCTTCTGAAAATGGTAGGCAATTTGATATAGTTTATACATCCATATTAGTCACAGTTCCGAAAAAAGAAACAGAGCAAAAGAAAAAAGAACACAAGAAAGAATAAAGTAAGTGAAAAAATATACTTCAATCTCCATTCAGAACCCATTTGTTCTTTATCTGCATGTGGATAGCATTTTCCTTCATGAGTCCTTTGTATTTGTCTTGGATCATTGTGTTGCTGGGAAGAGCTGAGTCGTTTATAGTGGATCATCATACAATGTTGCTGATACTATGTACAATGTTTTCCTGGTTCTGCTCATTTCAATTTGTATCAGTTCATACAGGTCTTTCTGGGATTTTATGCATAGTATATATTTAAATATAATAATATTACAAATATATAATAAATATGATATAATATAAATACAATAATATATTGTACATACAACAATAATAATTGTAATAATAATAAAATTGTATAGTAAAGGATTCTTAGAAGATCATTAAAAAATATAGTGCTTAGAATACCAGATCTGGAGGTAGGAAGACCTGGATTTACTTCCCTCCTCATACACTTTCAAACTCTCTGTCTCTGGACAAGTCCAAGTCATTTAATTTCTCAGAGTCTTGGGCTCCACATCTGTAGAATGGGGAAAAAATAATATCTACCTCGTAGGGTTATTGTGAGGATCAAATGAGAGAATATATGTAATGTGCTTTGTGAATCTTGAAATAATATGTAAATAAAGATTATTATTACTGTAGGTGGCTTTCCTGAGACTAGGGATATTCAGAACCAGAATACCTTTAGCACCCCTTCCAACTCTAAGAATCCATTAGAATAACATCCAGGATCTTGTGGTTTTTCTACCCATAGGAGATATTCAGGGGCTCTGTATGAAGCCATAGTGGGAGGGAAGGCCAAATTATAAAAGCTCCCAGCCCCCTCCCCCTTCACTAAGGATGTGTCCGTGGTAATGGTGAAGAAAATCAAGCTCATTTTTCATTTGCTTTCCACAAGAAATCAGAAGCTTACTTAATTCCTTTATCTTGAAGTTGCAGTTAGACGTATACTTAATGTTTAGGCTTCTTGGCCGAATCAGCAATTATAAATTACATTAAGTTCCTAGCTAATGTTTTGATTTGGACTGGTGCCCCACGGTGACCTTATTTGTTTTATTTTTTTCTTCTAAAAGTACAATTTAAGAAATGGAAACAAGGAAGGGAAGAAGAGAGAAATTTATTAGCTGGGCATGTCCTGCATATTTTCTAGGATCAGGCTTTTTTGGTTTGTTTTTCCTTTTTACATGGGCTGAAGAAAAAGGGTGCATGGGTGGAAGTTGAAATTTTGGAGAGCTAAGGCCAAGGGAAGGTCTGCTAATGGATTCAGTCTTAGAAATGTTTACTAAGTATCAATTACATACAAAGTACTCTATTTGGTAAGGCACAGTCCCTTTGTAGCCAAGAATGCTTTTACCTGGGGCAAAAGTAGTTGGGGATGTTGGGACCTTTGATTGGTGACTGCACCTAACTGTAGCAAAGACCAGCCAAGGACTGTGAGGTGAGGTATAGGACCATTGGTGTCAAGGGGAGGATGTGAGCCCCATCCCCTTCCAGGTGTTGGGCTTGGGCAAAGTCCTATTTACCCTATGCTAAGAGATAGTACAGTACAATGGGAAGGACACTGGCTCTGGATTCAGAAGGTCTAGGTTCAAATCTTACTTCTGACACTACCTGTGTAATCCTCAGTAAGTTACTTAACTTCTCTAGGCCTCAGTTTCCCCATATGTAAAATGAAAAGATTGAACAAGATGGCCTCTGAGGTCTCTTCTCTATATCTACAATTCTAGGATACTAATTAGAACTCTGACATCTCTCAAAGAGCTTACCCTAGTAAAGAAGGCATTTAAGTTGCTTCTTAAAAGATGGGGAGATTTGCCACAGGTGGAAATCAGGAGGACAACAAGGTTTTGGAGGTGGGAAATCACAGAATATGTTTGAGGATAATAAGGATTCTGGTTTGGCTAGAGCATAGTGTTCACATAGTACAAGGTAAAGCTGGGAAGGTAGTTTGACATGCCTTGAATGCCAGGTAAAAGAATTTTGTATTTAGTCAGTAGGCAAGCAAAGTGAAGAAGTTTTTTAGTAATGTATTGACAAAGTCAGAGCTAAGAGTTATGAAGATTACTGAATCCTCAGTGTATAGGATAGATTAGAGGGGAGAGAGACTGGAAATGGAGTGACTAGCAAGGAAGTGATTGCTTAAGTTCAAAGGGCAGATAATGAGTTTGTGAACTATAATGGTGTCAGTAGGAAAAGAAGGGATCAATGAGAGAGATATTACAGAAATAGCATTGACAGGATTTATAAAAATTTTAGAATTGTAAAAGCCACCTGAGGTCATCAAATGTGACCCAGTTCATGAATTTGGTCAATAACATCAATGATAACTGGTTACTCATCCTTTGTTTAAAAGAATCTACTTATAAGGAATAGAGGAAGCTAATCACATTTGGGACAATTCTAGTTGTTAAGGAGCTTGTCAACCAACAAATCAATCAATAAACAAGCATTTAACCTCTGTCAGGTACTGTGCTCCATGCAGGGGATTTAAATACAAAGAATGAAACAGTCTCTACTCTCCTTATGCCTCACCATAGCATGGAGGTTAACCTCAGGTTCTTGGAAGTCATGCCACCTGAGTTCAAGCTTCTCTGGGAAGGCTTCTTCTCCAGCCCTGACAACTGACCGTATCTGCTTTCCAAAGACCAGCCTAGTTAAACATTGAGATGATCATCGCCAGTAGACTGGTCACTTATTTACCCTGGGTTTTTTTTCTTTTTTTGGTCATGGTAACCAATGGAAAAAAAGAAAAATACAAAATGGCCTTTAACCCTGCTTGGTCCCCTTCCACTTCTGCAGTGGCAGGCAGAGGAAAGGAAAAGGGGAAAAAATCCTAAGCATCACAATTTTTTCACTATCTACTTTTGGAGTATCATATATCATATGAATCATACTGAATATCATACTGAATCATATAAATCTTAACTTATCCTATAAGCAAAACCAGAAGACTAAAATAAGTTCCAACTAAATAAAATGACGACTCTTAGTTTCTCCTTGTAGAGACAGATAAAGATATTGGTGGAGTTTGTTTTATCCTGTGTTCAAAGAAACATTTCATGGGACATTTGGCTGTCTTGTATTGCAGTGTTCATAGTGAGTATTTGTGAAGGCCATCGTGAAAATATTTTCAATCTATGAGCCAACATCTGTTGCAGAAAATGACTTAAGATGTGGAGGAATTCTACAATGAAACTGATTTAGACCGACCAAATGAAATCGAAATATACTTTGATAGTTCATGAGTTTAATTTAAAGGTGAAAATAGGTGCAGACTGAAAAAATTGTTGGAAAATAGGAAGCAGGAGTAGGGAATGAAAGAAATCAAACACTTGTGGATTTTACAGAAGCATCAGGAAGATGTTTTCTGAAAAAATAATTTAAAGGTGCTAGATGCAACAGACGCTACAAGACATCACAAAATATAGATTGTATGTGAATAAGAAGGAAATGACTTATTTTTGATATGAAGGTGATTCTTGAATCAGCTTACTTTTATGTATAGACAATAGATTAGATGGATCAAAGACCAAGCTTCGTGTAAAGCTAAAAGAAAGAATAAAAGTGAGAGAAAGAATGGTGTACAATTAAAACGATTCCAATATTGCCTATTTGAACAATTTACTGAGGTCCAAAATAGGAAACGGATGGAGGAAAGGGCATTGACACTGATCATAATAATTTTATACATGAATCTAACCAGTGAAAGTCAATTGTCATAGTGAGAAGACCAAAAGAGCCTAAAAACTGCCTTAGTCAGCAATCAATTGGCCTACTTGACAAGAGGACAGAGATGATAATTATGCTCAACACCAGTTTAGAATATAGACTCACATAAAATCATGGAAATCCAAGATGATTATGAGCACTATCCCTTCATGAAACGAGATATCCTGGAGGGAAAGCCAGTTGAAAGAAAGATTGGGGAAATACCCAACTAAATAGAGGGCATTTAAAGTTGAAAGTGGGAAAAGCAACACAAACAAACTAAAGATGGAAAAAAAATTTGCCATGCTTTTTTTAAATAAACTCCTCTTGCCGTCAGATTTATATGCAAATATCTCAACCCTGCACATGCTTCTAAAGGAAATGGAAATGACACTGAAAGAAAACAAAGATGGTGGGAAACAACATGTCAACACAAAGTATACAGAGGTATACATGTGATATGACATAATTTTCAGGGCATTAAGGCATTGGATTGATTCTCAAAGTATTTGAAAATAGGAACATAAAGTAAAATCTTGTATGTTATCATTAGCAAAAAATAGTTACTTAGAGAATATTACTGATTACTGATATGTATATAAACTTTTCTCATCTATATAAAATGTTTATAAGACTAATCCCCCTAAATGAAATCAATAATCATCCAAAAGATTTTGACATAACTATCCACACAGGAACAAAATAGATGAGGAACACCTCGTCTCCAGCTTATGTTATATAATTGGGTGAACAACTGTCTTTCTCCCTCTCCCTCTCTCTGCCTCTGTCCTCTTACCCCCGTATCTATCTATCTATCTATCTATCTACCTATCTATCTATCTATCTATCTATCTATCTATCTATCTATCTATCTCTATTGATTTATGTAGACATATGTCTATATCTATCAATTCATATATGCACACACATACATACATAAATATATAGAAATATAATCTTGCTGTAAGTATACTAGGAGTGGGGTCCAGAATTGTACAGGAGAAGTAGACTTGATTGCCTTTGATGAATTGAAAGGTTATTTTAATAACTCCAAATTTTTCAGAGTCCATTAAAAAATAGAAAGGTCTATCATTTAAATACCAACAATCTTCTAGAAATGTTGTTTGGCTGTGAGTCATGTAATATTATGGTCTCCAAAGAGCTGATGTTCAATCTATTTTAAAGGTCACCGGAAAGTGGGAGTCAATAGTGGGTGTTTGCCTGTTGCAACACATTGCAAACAAAGAATTATGAAAAAGTGGTGTAAGGCATGTCATTGAAGAAATGTATGATTAAAAAAAGATCACATGATCAGAGTGAGGAATAACCAGTTGGTACTCTATATGTTCCACTGTTTTCCTCACAATGCAAGAATAACTGAGGCAAGACCTCTTCCCTTTGAGTAGACCCCTATGGCAAACTTATGGAAAGACATAGACAAGACTCACACAGGATGGGCAACTATAGATGAGTTGTGGTCTACAACATGTTGTTGGAGTAAATGCCCATAGTTGCAAAATCACAGATCCGTTGGAATATTATTTGTGCAAGAGATTTTTTACTTATACTCAACCTATATTCTCTATCTCTGTAACATCCTCCCATGGATCCTATTTATGTTCTCCAGGGCCAGGCAAAGCCAATGTTTTACAATGAGAAGGGCACTGGCCTCATGGTTGAAAAGTAGTTCAAATTCTGCCTCTGATGTTAACTATTGGTGTGGCCTTGGGTCAGTTACTTAACTTCCCTCAAGAGGTTTCCCATTTGTACATTGAAGAGGCAC
>JAQQSZ010019182.1:0-10420 GCA_028646595.1 Phalanger gymnotis
GAGACAGAACTAACAACAAGTTAAACCAAGACAAAGAACTAAAGAGTAAGCAAGTATGGGCTATTATACTTCAAATAAAATCACCCCCATTCTGGTTGAGACTCCAATTATTCAAGAATTTGATCCCATAGCCTAACTCAGGTAGGAAATGTTTCTTTCTACCGGAGACATTCTATGATTCTATATTTTCTTTTGTTAGCTTTGCATAATCCTTCCAAGCTGGCCATATTCATGGTGTCCTGCTACTGTTACTCAATGCATTAGGTGATTCAGTGGACAGAAAGATGGATTTGGAGTTAGGAAAAGCTGTGTTCAAATCCTTTTTTTGGGTACTTAGGCTGTGTGGTGGTGGGTCATTCAACCTCCCTTAGCCTCAGTTTTCTCACATGTGAAATGGGAATAATAAGAGCATCTACCTCCAAGGGTTCTCAAACATTTTGTTCACAGGATGTCTTTACACTCTTATTAAGGACTCTTTCAAAGAGTTTTGGTTTATGTGAGTTATACCTATAGTTACTCATTGTATTGAAATTAAAATGTCTTTAAATTTTTTTAAAAAAAATTTCAACTTATTATTTTAACATTCTTTTTTAAAATTTTGAGCTCCAAATTTTCTCCTTCCTTCTCACCCCCTGCTTCACCCACTGAGATGGAAAACAGCATGATATCAATTGTACGTGTGAAATAAGACAAAACATATTTCATATTAGCCATTTAAAAAAAACCCAAAATAAAGAAAATGAATTTACCACTATCAGAATTTGTCAGCTCTCTCTCTCTGGAGGTGGATAGCATTTTTTTCATCATGAGTCCTTTGGAATTGTTTTGGAGTGTTGTTTTGATCAGAGTAGCCAAATTTTTCACAGTTGATTATCATTACAACATTCCTGTTACTGTGCTCCTGGCTCTTCTCACTTCACTTTGCATTGGTTCATATAGGTCTTGGAATATTTTATTTTTTTTCTGAAACCACCCCATCTGTCATTTTTTATAGCACAATAACACTCCATCACAATCATATACCACAACTTGTTCAGCCATTCTCAAATTGATGAGCATCCCCTCAATTTCCGATTGTCACCACAAAAATCCTGATATAAATATTTTTTGTATCTATGGATCCTTTCCCTTTTCTTCTGATCTCTTTGTGATATAGACACAGTGATGGTATTGCTGAGTCAAAGGGTATACATAGTTTTATAGCCTTTTGGGTAAAATTCCAAATTGCTTTCCAGAATAGTTGGGCCAGTTCACTGCTTTACCAGCAGTTCACTAGTGTACCTATTTTCCCTTCCTCCTCTCCAGCATTTTTCAGTTCTGATAGTTGTGAGTTTGTATCCCAGAGTTATTTTAATTTGTATTTCTCTAATCAATAGTGATATAAAGCACTTTTTCACATGACTAGATAGCTTTGATTTCTTCTTCTGAAAACTGCCTATTTATATCCTCTGGACACATCAATTGGTAAATGACTCTTATTTTTATAAATTTCACTCTTCTATACTCAGCATATATTTTAGAATGGGCTCTTTATCAAAGAAACCTGCTGTAAAATTTTTTTATATTACTTCATTGTCTATGGTGCCTTTTAGTATAATGTAGTTTCCCTGATTATCTCTTTTAATTAGGTAAATTTTTGCTTTTGCTTTGCCTATCATGATTGCTACCCCTGCCTTTTTACTTCAGCTGAAGCATATTAGAATCTGCTCTAATCTTTTTATTTTAACTCTGTGTGTGTCTTTCTGTTTCAAGTGCATCTCTTGTAAAGAACATATAGTTGGATTCTGGTTTATAATCCATTTTCTTATCTGCTTCTGTTTTATGGGTGAGCTAATCCCATTCACATTCATAGTTATTATTACTAGCTGTATATTTCCCCTCATCTCATTATCTTCTGTTTCTTCCTCTCTCTTTTTATCCTTTCCCTCCTCAAAAGTCTATTTTTCTTACATTTACTGGGTCCTCAATCTGCCTTCCCCTCTTGTTTATGCCTTTCCCCTCCTACTTCTCTTTTGGCTAATTTACAGTTCTATACACTACTGATTGTGTACATATAGTCTTTCCTCTTTGAACTAAACCTCATGAGAGTGAGGTTCAAGCATTGCCTGCCACCCTCCCATTTCCTCCTTCCTTGTAAAAGCTCTTCCTTATGCACCTGTTTTATGTCACAAAATTCTCCCCCTTCTCTCCGTCTCTCCTTTTCCCCTTCTCCCAGTGCATCCCTCTTTCTCAACTCTTCATTATATTCTTTGGGAGGGGGAGATCATTCCAATATAATTGACTCACATCCATGTCTTCTGTCTATATAAATTCCTCTTAACTGTCCTAATAATGATAAAGTTCTTAAGAGTTACATGGATCATCTTCCTATATAGAAATATAAATAGTTTAACTTTATCAAGTCCCTCATGATTACTCTTTCATGTTTACTTTTTATGTTTGTCTTGAGACTTCTGTTTGAATTTGAAATTTTCTGTTCAGCTCTGGTTTTTTCATAAGGAATGCTTGAAAGTCCTCTATTTAATTAAATATCCATTTTTTTTTCTCCTGAAGGAGTACACTCAATTTTCTTGGTAAGCGATTCTTGACTGTAATCATAGCTCCTTTGCCTTTTGGAATATCATATTCCAAACCCTCCTGTCTTTTAACATGGAAGTCACTAAATCTTGTGTCTGCCTGATTATGACTCCATGACATTAAGTTCTTTCTTTCTAGCTGCTTACAGTATTTTCTCTTTGACCTGAAAGCTCTGGATTTTGGCTATAATGTTCCTGGGAGTTTTGATTTTGTAATCTCGTTCAGGAGGTGATTGGTGGATTCTTTCAATTTTTATTTTACCCTCTGGATATTAGATATCAGAGTAGTTTTCCTTGATAATATCTTGATATACGATGTCTTTGGTCATGACTTTCAGATAGTCCAATAATACTTAAATTTTCTCTCCTTGATCTATTTTCCAGGTTTTTCTGATGAACTATTTCACATTTTCTTCTATTTTTTCATTCATTTGACTTTGTTTTATTGTTTCTTGATGTCCTGTGGAGTCATTGCTTTCCACTTGACCAACTGTAATTTTTAAGGAGTTCTTCCTTTCAATGAATTCTCATACCTCCCTTTCCATATAGCTAATTCTGCTTTTTAGTCCGTCTCTACAGTGGATTTTTTGTGTCTTTTATAATTTGGCCAATTCTGGTTTCAAGATATTATTTTCTTCAATATTGTGTGTGTGTGTGTGTGTGTGTGTGTGTGTGCATGCGTGCCTCCTTTATTAAGCTGTTAACTCTCCTTTCATAATTTCCTTGCATCACTTTTATTTCTTTTCCCAATTTTTCCTCTACCATTCTTATCTCTTTCTTTACCTCTTCCAGGAATTCTTGTTGCATTTGGGCATGATTAGCATTTTTTTCTGAGGTTTTTTGGTAGCAGTTGTCACATTGTTGTCTTCTTCTGAGTTTATGTCTTAGTCTTCCCTGCTACTGTAGTAGCTCTCTTATGGTCAAATTCTTTGTTGTTGTTTGTTCATTTTCCCAGTCCACTTCTTGACTTGAACTTTATGTTAAAGTTGGGCTCCGCTCACCTGGGTTGTGTCCCACAATTCAGAATTTTTTTTGTGATGCTATTTTCAGAGCTAGTTCTGGGGGGTCTGCAAAATTTTGATGTTTCCCAGGCACTGTGATCTTGGGAGAGATATGGTCACTCTTCTTCTCCTGTTCTGTACTCTAATCTTTAACCAGGAAGGCCTCTGCTATCCTGCAGCCACAAGTTTAGAGTTCTTCTTTGCTTTGTTACTGTGACCATGGCTGCTGCTTGCTTGTGAATGACTAACAGTGCCCCTGTCTGTCCTGGAATTTTGACCCATAACTGTGTATGGGCAATAGAGTTGGCAATCTGTGCCAGCTATAACTAGTGCTAGCAAAGGGACCCTGTAATCTCTTTATGAGCAGTTGCCTGACTCCCTTACCATCTCTGGGCTGAGAGCTCCTGAAGCTTCTGCTGCTGCTTCTGCATGTTGTTGTCAAACTGCATGTGTTGGCTCTATATAGACCTTCGCATTGATGCCACAGGTTTCTCCTGCTGACCTCCTAAGTTGTCCTAGGCTGGAAAATTTCTCACATTGACCTTTTGTTGGCTCAGTTACTCCAAAATTTGAGTTGAGGTGTTATTTTAAAGTTTTTTTTGAGGGGAAGATTGACCTCACAGTTCCCATGAGAGTGTCTCAAGGACTCACCTGAATCTCCAGAATGCATTTTGACAATCACTGAGATACTATATGTAAAGTGTTTTGCAAACCTTAAAGCACTACATAAATAATAGCAATCATTGCCATTAATTAGCTATATGCCCCCATCTTTGCAATGTGTTCTAATAAGGTTCCATTTTACCCATACAAAATTTGCTTTATATATCTTCATACAGATCACTGATGTTGAGCAAGATAAAACTCCATGACTCACTCCTAAGTACTCCTGATGACATCAATAAACAGATTGTCACCCCTTGAGTATGGTCATTCAGCTAGTTATGAATCCATTTACCTTTTAAACAAGATGAAGAAAAGTTAAGAGTATATCATAAGAGATTTTGTTGAATAACTTGTTGAAATTGAGATACACTATTGACGCATTCAATCTTTCTATAACAACATTTTAACACATTTTTTAAAAGGAAATGACTTGTTTCTAATGAGTCCCATTTTGGCTTCTAGTGCTCACCATTTCTTTTTCTAAGTGATCACAAACCATTACTCTAAAACATTCTAAAAACTTTGCAAGGACTCAACCCAAAGTACTTCGGTTTTAAAAATCTACTCTTTGAGTTTTGTCTATCTCCAGATTTCCAGCATCTTTTCTATTCCCTAGGATACTTAAAAAGATTATAGATCATGTTTCAGTAACTGCATCAGCAAATTCTCTCTGGTAAAATTTATGTGGATCTGGAGACTAGAATATATTTAGCTTAGCTAGATGCTTGCTCTTTATCTTAGCCAAGTTTATTCTATCTTTTCCAGTTTGAAGATTACTCTCCTTGATAGAAAAAATGTAAGGAAAATCAGAATTGAGTTGCTCTGCTTTTCTCTTTTATCTGTTAACATTACACAATCTGGCCCCAGACATCAAGGCCTATTTCTGTTTTATTCTTCTTTACCTTGAAAAGTTCTTTAAAAAGATTGTTCTTAAACTCAGGGTCTTATGGAGGTGAATGTTGAAGGCTTTCTTTATGTGCAATTAGAAGAAAATAAAATACCATTTAAAAAAAAAAGATTGTCCTTAGTGGTTTTTTCACCACCACAAAGCTCCAGTTTTTCTAGAATTTTTTCACTCTTAGGTTCTAGAATTTAGAAAGTAAAATTTCTTTCTTTCTTTTTAAAAATTCAATTATTTCATTTTCTACTCTAAATTTTCTTCCAAACTCAATCAGTAAACATTTATCAAGCTCTTACTATGTTCCAAGAAAGAAAAACAAAACATATTACAAACAGTCAAGCAAAACAAATCCCTACATTATCTATGGCTAGAAAAAATATGCCTCTATCTGCACTCAGAGTCAATAATTTCTCTATCAGGAGGTGGGTAGATTGAATCATCTAGAATTATGGATGGTCATTGTGTTGATCAGAATTGCTAAGTCTTTCAAAGTTGTTTGTCTTTATCATATGATTCTTATTGTATAAATTATTCTCTTGATTCTATTCATTTCACTTTGAATCAGTTCATAGAAGTCATCCCAAGGTTCTCTGAAATCTTCCTTTTCATCATTTCTTAAGGCACAACAGTATTCCATCACATCAGAGGTAGGCTTTCTTTACTGCAATGCTCCTAACACCAAAGCCACCCAAAATACATGTGCATATGTCAAATCAATACACATATGCACACAGAGACACACCTAGACAGGCACACACACATACATATTATATCCCCAAACTAGCAGCCACTTTTATGTACAGGTAAGCACACTTAGACGTACTTAACAAGTGCAGTGCTATGCACCTAAGTTTGGCTTCTGGATCTCTGACCTCCCCTAAGTGAAAATCCTCTATATTCCCTCTCGCTTCTTTTCTTCTACATTTTCATTCATTTTCCCTAATGAAACTTTGTTGCAGAACTAATCCAAACATCAGCTCCTATCCAAATTACTTGTGACAACTTTCTAAATACAAAGGCAAAACATCCAAAGGGAGTTGTGATTCCTTCAGCTCACTGGATGGTGCAGCTCTTCAATTAATTCAATATAACCAATAAAGTGGAAATACAACTTTAACTCACCAGGAAGGCCAACAGAACATTTTGTGGCTGAAAAGTGTCATTATCATATTATTAGCTTAATAAAGAAAACTATAAATAACCATTGTAGCAGATAGTTCACTTTCATGGGCTATGGCTGAGAGCAAGATGTTGAGCTCTGAGAAAACCTTTGAATCACAGAACAGAGGCTATTTTGGCCAATGTTTCTTCAAGATATCATGATCTTAGATGGTGGATAAAAAGCAGGGGCTCACCTGAGCTCTCTCAAATTCCCTGACAAACAACTTTAAAATAATGTCTCAAAATAAATTCTGGGGTGGCAGAACCAACAAAAGGATGGGGTGAAACAATTTTCCAGTCTAGGACAACTGAACAGGTGGGCAGGAAAGGTCTGTCTTACCAGGGTGAGAGTGGAGCACAGCCTAGCATAGTCCTTGTCCTGGCAAGCCAGGGGATAGTTGTTGGAAGTAATTGAATTGTCAGTAGAGCTTTCAACCCACAAATGGTAAAAAGGTCAGACAATTGCACAGAAGGAGATTACAGGGTATGCCCTGGGTGCAAGACTCTGTTGCATTGCCCATACTCAGTTTCAGGTCACCATCTGTAATAGCAATTTAGATTTGAAGATCTTTCTCACACGTTAATAAGTCATGTGACCTGCGTACATCACAGGAAGCCTTAGTCACATGTGGTGGGAGGAGCTTACTGAGAGGAAAAGGAAGTTGTGTCACAGGAAATGCTGACTGAGCTGTTTTGTCCATTATGACAGTTAGAACTGAGGTAAAGAGAGCCAACCTCTGATAGCTGAGCAGACTATGGCGGCTGTCAGTGAGTGAGTTTTTGAGAAGGCCCCAGCAGGAGGTCAGAGAGGTTTTGGGATGGCCAGGCTCTAGGTTGTTATATTGTGTTTTAAATCCCTTGCTGCTATGATGAAGTGGCCTCACTTATTGTGGGAGCTGGTAGCTTATGGGATCTGGTTCTCTGGTGTCTGAATAAATGTTTTGCTTCTTCTACCTTCTATACGGAGAGTCTTTCATACTTTGCAATACAGAACTACATAGGCATATTCGCGGTTATCATCGATGTTGTGTTTATTGCTTTACTGATACACCATCCCAAGGCAAGAAGGAGCACTAGCACACTACAGTCTGTGACTGAAGGGAAGCAGAGATTGTGGTCACAATTCCTGGGTAAAAAGGAATGCTTATAGTAGCTCATAGACAGGCACACAGGCCAATAGAAAAGTGACCACACCTCTTCTTAAATCATACCACCTTGGGAGAACTGAAAATTTGCAAACACCAAGTACTAGTTATGGAAACAGAAGCACAGAAAACCTGAAGCTTTGGATAGTATACCCTACAACCCAGAAGTATAACCCAGCTTTAACATAAAGTTAAAAGTTAAAAAATAGACTGAAAAAGAGCAAATAACAACAATAAAAACTAACCACAGAAAGTTATTATAGTGATGGTAAAGGTCAAAACACAAACGCAGAAGAAAACAAAGTCAAAATAGCTACATAACCAAAACTCAAAGAAAAATGTAAATTGGTCTCAGGACCAAATAGAATTCCTGGAAGAACTCAAAAAAAAAAAAAGGATTTTAAAAATCAAATAAGACAGATACAGGAAAATTGGAGGGGAAATGAGAATGATGAAAGAAAATAATTAAAAAAGAATCAACAGCTTGGTAAATGAGGCACAAAAAATTGAAGAAAATAACACCATAGAAACTAGAATAGGCCAAATGGTAAAAGAGGCAAAAAAAATCTAATGAGGAGAAGAATGCCTTAAAAAGTAGAATTGGCCAAATGGAAAAGGAAGTACAAAAGTTCAATGAAGAAAATATTTCTCAAAAATTACAATTGGGTAAATGGAAGCTAATGACACCATGAGACATCAAGAAATGATAAAACAAAATCAAAACAGTGAAAAATAAAAGAGCATGTGAGATATCTTGTTGGAAAAAAATAACTGACCTGGAAAATAGTTTGAGGAGAGATAATTTAAAAGTTATTGGACTACCTGAAAGCCACGATAACAAAAAGATCCTAGACATTATCTTTCAAGAAATTATCAAGGAAAACTTCTCTGATATCCTAGAACCAGAAGGGAAAATAGAAATTGGAAAATAAATCCACTGCTCACCTCCAGAAAGATTCCACATGAAAACGCCTAGGAATATTATGGCCAAATTTCAGAGATCTCGGGCCAATGAGAAAGTAACGCGAGTAACCAGAAAGACACAATTCAAGTATCATGGAGTCACAGTCTGGATAACACAAGATTTAGTGCCTTCTACCTTAAAGAATCAGAGGGCTTGGAATATCATATTCCAGAAGGTAGAGGAGCTAGGATTACAAACAAGAATCACCTACTTAGTGAAAGCAAATATAATCCTTAAGGGGAAAAAGGACATTTAATGAAATGAATTCTAAAATTCCTGATGAAAAGATCAGAGCTGAACAGAAAATTTGATTCTTAAAAACAAGACTCAACAGAAGCACAAAAAGGTAAATAGGAAAGAGAAATCATAAGGGACTCAATACAGTTAAACTGTTTATATTCCTACACAGGAAGATAATACTTGTAACTGTTAAGAGCTTTATCTTTGTTAGGGCAGTTAGAAGGAATATACATAGACAGAGGGTGTGGGTGTGGGTTGACTATCATGGAAAAATATACCAAAAAAATGAAAAGGTAAGAAAAAGGGATGACTATGAAAAATAAAATAAAATAAAATCAAGGGGTAAGACAGACATGTACTAGGAGAAGAGGGAAGGGAAAAGTAGAATGGGGTAAATTATCTCACATGAAAAAGGTGCAAAAGAATTTTTACAGTGGAGGGGAAGATGAGCAGCTGCTGAAAAATGATTGAACATTACTTTCATAAGAATTAGCTCAAAGAGGGAATAACATATACACTCAGTTGGGCATAGAAATATATTTTACCCTACAAGGAAGCAGGAGGGAAAGAGGAAAAGAGAAGTGGGAGCTGATAAAAGGAAAGGCAGATTTGGGGAAGTGATAGTCAGAAACCAAATACTTTTGAGGAGGGACAGGGTACGAGGAGAGTGAGCAAAGAATGATAAAAATAGGATGAAGGGAAGTACACAGTAACTGTAAATAAAATTTTACAGCAAGTTTCTGTGATAAAGATCTTATTTCTCAAATATATAGAGAACTCGGTCAAATTTCTAAGAATATAACTCATTCCCCACTTGATAAATGGCCAAAGGATACGAAGAGGCAGTTTTCAGATGAATCAATCCAAGCTATCTATAGTCACTATTGATTTAGAGAAATGCAAATTAAAACAGTTCTGAAGTACCACCTTACACCTAGCAGATAGTCTAATATGACAGAAAAAAAACATATCAGAGGAGATGTGGGAAAATTGGGACACTAAAACACTGTTGGTGGCATTATGAACTGATCTAACCATTCTGAAGAGGTATTTGGAACTATGTCAAAAGCGTTATAAAACAGTGCATACCCTTTAATCCAGCAATACTACTACTAGGTCTGTATCCCAAAGAGATATGAAAGATAAAAAAAGAAAAAAAGGAAAATAGAACCTACATGTACAAAGATATTAATAGCAGCTCTTTTGCGGTGTTAAAAATTGGAAATTAAGGGATTAGCCACAAATTGGGGAATGTTGAACCTGTTGTATTATATGATGATGATGTAATATTATTATGTTATATGAAATAATGAGTAGGATGCTTTCAGAAAAACATGGAAAGACTTATAGGAACTGATGCAAAGTGAGCAGAACCAGGAGTACAGAGTACACAGTAAGAGCATATTGTATAATGATCAACTGTGAATGACTTAGCTATTTTTAGCAATACACTGATCCTAGACATGTGGGAAGACTTATGGTTAAAGATGCTATCCACCAGAAGGAGCTAGCCTGCTCCACCAAGTGCCATTTCCAGGGCAGGCAAGCCAGCCTAGCTAAAGCAGTGAACCCCCTGAGACAGATGGGAGACAGCGTGCATCATACATAGGGTCAAACCACTACCAGTCCAACTTGACCAAGCTCTCCCTCCGACCCTGATGAAGACAGCCCAGGACCATTAAACCAAGAGTCTTTGCTTCCAGCCCAGTGTCAAATGGTTCAACCTCAAACTGATGTGATTTTGTCAGTGGAAATGTCATTAAAGA
>JAQQSZ010019183.1:0-10420 GCA_028646595.1 Phalanger gymnotis
AAAAAAATTATGGAGGTTGATATAAAGAGAGAATGTATTTCAGTTATGGGTAATCTGACCTGTGCAAAGGCACAGAAAGTGTGAGAAAGTGATTATATAATAAGAAAAAAGACTGGGAAGGTAAATAGAAGCCATTTTTGGGAAGGCTTCAAATGTTAGATTGAGGATTTTGTCCTTTTATCCAAGAGGTAACATGGAGTACCTGAAGGTTTTTGAATATGGGAATATATCATGATCATATACATATGTATGTGTGTATATATATCTTAGGAATATCCCTTTGGAAGCTGTGTGAAGATGGGACTATTTTCTTTGTATCTCTAGCTCTTAGTACAGCTCCTGGCACCTAGTAAGGACTTAATAACTGCCCATCAACTGATTGGTTTGAAGATGAGACTGAGCAGAATCAGGGAGACCAACGAAGAAGCTACTGAAAGTAGCCCAGATGAAAGATGATGAGCAGCTAAACTTGGAGAAATAGTGAATAGAGAAAAGAGAATGGATGCAAAAGATAGTACGGAAGTAGAATCAACTAACTCATCGGTGTATGAGGGATAAAGGAGAGGGAAGAGTGGATGATCCAAGGTTATGAACTTGGGTCACTAGAAGGATGGTGGTTTCCTCACCTGAAACAGGGAAGTTTTGAGGAGGGCTGGGTTGTGAAAGAAATTCAATGAGTTACATTTTGGACATAATTGATTTTGAGATTCCTATGGCACATCCAGATGAAGATGTCCAGCAGGGAGCTGGTAATGTGGGAGGACAGGACAGAAATAGGCATTGGATGTATAGATGACAGTTAGCTGCATAGAAATGGTAATGAAAGCCTTGGGAACTGATGAATTCACAAAAGAAGAGACTGCAGGGGAAAACGAGGAGAAGACGACTTAGGAAAGCCTTAGGACCCACCAGCCCTTATGAAGCTGGAGCAGGATGGTGAACCTCAGCCCCTGGCTGAGCGCCATTTCCATCCATTGCCATCCCTGGAATAGGGAAGATGGACTCTAGCTGGACCTCCCTCTGGCATTTGGCTAGGAAGCCTCCTCATGGCCACTTGTGGAGGCACAGACAGCTCTAATAGTCATCACCAGAGTGCCTTAGAAAACAGTGATGGCTCAGCCCTTTGTGACCACTTAGGATTTACATCTTTTACTTCCAGGATTCCATCTAGTTCCAGGCCCTAAAACACTGATCTTGACCAATAGCTGAGTACACATTCTGCATATGGTTATCTCTTGGATATATAGCATCCTCCACCATGTTGGCATGAAGCAAAGAAACTGGTCTGAGAAGTAATAGTCAATCAATCATTCAACGGGCAAGCATTTACTACCTGCCTAATATGTGCCAGGCACCATGCTAAGAAGAATTGTGGGAAAGCAGCATTATAGAAACCAAAGGAGAAGGGAGGGTCCGGGAGATATTCCTCACTGCTGTCAAAAGCTGCAGAGGGACAGTTCAGTGATGCTACTGAATTTCATAGTCAAAATATTCTCAGTAAACTCAGTGAGCAGTTACAATTAAGTTCTGGGAATAGAATCCAGATTACCAAGGTAGTGAAAGCAGGTGAGAGGTAAGGAAATGGAAGAAATGAGTATTAGATTTGTAATATCATAGTGGATCATAAAGGAAAGGGAATTAGCTTTTTATTTTTACTTTGTTTTGTTTTTAAGGTTAGGAAAAATGTAGACATGTTTGTAAGCAGCACAGAAAGACCCAGTAGATAAGAAGAGATTGAAGATGAAAGGGAGAAGGACGTTATGGAGGCTGTAATCTCCTTACCTTTTCCAAAGGCCTGAAGAAAGGAGAACAAAACAAACTGAATTTCTCCTAAGACTGATGTCTTCCTCAAATTCATAGATTATAGAATCTCAAGAACAGGATGAAATCTTAGAGACCATGTAATCAATGAGTCTTTAACTTGATGGTCTATCTACCCTAAAGTCTCCACGCATTTATTTTATGGGGGATCTGTTTACTTGGATGGGAAAAATTATATCTTTATTTTCACTAACCTTTGGTTTCCATTGTAATCCTGGGTGTTTTATTTTCTGCATTTAAAAACATTCTGAGGAAGGGTCCATAAGCTTTTTCAGATTGCCAAAGGGGTCCACAACATTAAAAGGTCATGGAACCCTGAATCTAATCCAACCCTTTTTATAGAGGAGGAAACTAAAGGTCAGAGAGGGGCAAATTGTTTGCTCTAGCTCACATAGGAAGTTAGTGGGAGAGTGAAGATTGAAACCTGGGTTTCTGATCTCTAACTCAGTCCTTTTTCTATCATATTCTAGGGCCTCCTGTTAGCAGATTTCTTATATTTTTTGGTACTAAAGTCTCTGTTACTTTGCATGATTAGATGTTGGTTTTGTTGAGTTTCACTGGTGAATCTCTTGAAGATAGCTATATCATGAATTATTTATTGAATACCTAAATACCTCAACAGTATCTCTCCATGCCTCTGTGGACATCTATGTAATAATAGCTTTTATCTATCTATCTATCTATCTATCTATCTATCTATCTATCTATCTATCTATCTACATATCTATCTGTCTCTCATCTATTTACAATTACTCCAGATCATTGAACCTCATAGCATTTGTTCATAGATGGATCTTAGGGGCAGGCCTGGAATGAAATGAGGTACTTATCGATCCTTGAACCATTTACTTAGCCCTAACTTAACCAAGGATATTCAAGAAAGATACAGAAGCATTTAGCTTCAGTAGATATAAACCTTTTCATCTCCATATGGAAATACAGTCTTCAAGAGGGTAAGCTGTGGTGACTCAAGAGGTCTTAGGACATTCCCCAAGTCTGAAGGGCACAGACCCTATATGGTTGGGACTTTCTATGCTATTAGGTAGCCCTGTCAATATAGCTAGAGCCCAGCAGGAAGTTTCACCATCAAAGGAGGTACAATTTGAGCCTTGCCCCATCCTTTGGGTCAATCAAGTCTAGCTTTGTCTTCTTTTAGGAAAAATCTATCTTAACCTACGTGGAGAGACCCTGGTCAATATTGGTCCTATAACATCAGGGCAGGATTGTTATCTCTGATTTACAGTTCAAGAAACTGATACCAAGAGATGTCAGGTGATAGAGGTTAAAAGGTAGAAGTAAAACTCAAATCTAGACCTTCCAAATGGAAGTACCACGCTCTTTACATTGTTCCCAGCTATTTCTAGATGTCCACACCTAACTGAGTGTTTACATCACTCTATCACGTTAATAATGACTCACGTTTATATAACACTTTCAGTTTTACAAAAAGTTCCTCACAACAGCCATGTGAGATAGGCTTTGCTTTCCTTTGCCACAGGGTACCCAGGTAACTGGGGTCTTCATTGATACCCAGGCCCCTGGCTGAGTGCCATTTCCATCCATTGCCACCCCTGGACTAGGGAGAGTGGGACTCTAGCTGGACCTCCCTCTGGCATTTGGCTAGGAGGCCTCCTCATTGCCATTTGTGGAGGCACAGACAGCTCTAATAGTTACCACTCAGAGTGCCTTAGAGAACAGTGACAGCTCAGCCCTCTGTGAACATCTAGGATTTACATCTTTCACTTCCAGGACTCCATCTAGGTCTAGGCCCTAAAATACCAATCTTGACCAATAGCTGAATACACATTCTACATAGGGTTATCTCCTGGATACATAGCATCCTCCACCATATTGGCATGAAGCAAAGAAACTGGAGCCAAGTGTGAGTTCTATCAGGGCCCCGAGAGACAAGACTACCAAGAATTCACTAAACCAGAAGCTAGAGCCCATCTCTCATCTGACTCTACCCCCTCCCTGCTTTTTGGAGTTTGGAGAGAACAGACTGATGATAATCTCTGTTATCTCAAGAGACTGGGGGTGGGGAGAGGGGAAAGACCCAATTGGTACTCTACCCCCATCCCTATCCTATGGCTAGCAAACTCCCACGTTCTCCTCTGTGAATCAGTTAACATTTGCTGAATTGAAAATCCCTTTCCCCTGCTAAAACTCCAACAGATCTTTTTAACTCACTTCCTTCTTCACTAAAACGGTTCAGAGCAAATAGATCTAGAGTCTGGAAATCTGGATTCTAGGATCAGCTTCAGTGACCTTTGGAAAATTACCTCACCTCTCTAGGTCTGCTTCTTTATTCATGATATGAAGCAGATGGACTCAATAAACTCGAGGATCGCTTTCAGATCTGTTATTCAAGGCCTGTATGAGCTGATCAGTATTTGGCTACAGTTCCATGTGACCAAAAACAGGATCTGAACGAGTTTCGCTCCTCACCAAGCCCATCCCAGTTTTGCTTACAATACCATACTGTGTCGGGATCAGCACGCACTATTCAGTGTACATTACTCTGCCAGTAAATCTGAGCACTGAGAAGTTGCCGGCGCGCCAAGGCAGCTAGGTCATATGGTAGATGGAGTGTTGAGCCTAAGGTCAGGAGGGCCTGAGCTTAAATCTAGCCTCAGACACTTACTAGTTGCGTGACGTTGGACAATTCATTTAACCTCTGCTTGCCTCAGTTCCCTAAACTGTAAAATGGGGAATGATAATAGCATCTACCTCTCAGGATCCAGTGAGGTAGTATTCCTAAAGCATTTAGTATAGTCCCTTACACATCGTGTAAATGCTAGGTAGATGCTAGTTCTCACTATTGTCATTACCCAGTCATCTATGCTACTCTTGGCATAAAGCAATCCTTTTCTGAGATGTATTAGGGAGGATGTACATTACATCTTTGGGGGTTTTCAATGCAGTCTAGTCTAAGGCTAGTCCTTTCTAGCTCAGAGACCCTCCACCAGGACTAAACAATGTTTGTATGGGTGATATTGGTTTAGGGAGAGAGGAAGGAAGGAGAAAAAAGGTAGAGGAGAAAGAAGAGCTGAAAAGAGAGGAACAGTAGCAGAGAAAGCAGAGGTAAGAAAATGCTGTATGCGATGGGGAAGGAGCAGCACGAATAAATATGTGGATGTGTGGATGGAGGCAATCTGGGAAATGTTTGGGAATAACTAAGTAGTCCAGTTTGGCATATATAACACCACCACCACCATTGCTGCTGCTGCTGCTACTGCTGCCTCTGCTACTGCTACTACTGCTGCTGCTGCTGCTGTTGTTGCTGTTGTTGCTACTCCTAATTCTACTACTCATACTGCTGCTGCTATTACTACTACTGTTGCTATTTGTTCTCCCAGGTGCCCCTCAAATCATACCAGGCAGAGCAGTCTACTCTACTTGGCCTTAAGAAGTTCATTGAAATCCTGACTAAGCACTGTGTGCCAGGTGAAGTGCTGGAGTCTGGGTATAAAAAGATCAAAACAAAACAAAATGAAATGAATGAATGAATAAATATTTTTAAAAGAATTCTGCTCCATGGAGTGAATAGAGCATGTACCCAGAGTACCTGATTTTTGAGCAAGAAAACTTTGGCTTTAATCCCACCTTTGTTAGCCATGTCACTTTGGGCACATTTCTTAATCTCTCTGGGCCTTGGTCTCCTCTTCTGTAAAATAGTGGGGGATGGACTACATCTTAATCCATTAGAACATAATCTCCTTGAGGGCAAGAACTGTCCAGGTGTGGCACAGTGCATAGACTGCTGGACTTGGAATCAGAAAGACTTGAATTCAAATCCTGACCTACTACTGACCTGACCACTAGCTTTGCAAACTTGGCCAAGTCATTTATCCTCTGCCAGCCTCAGTTTCATTATCTGTAAGATGGGAATAATAATAATACATATTTCACAGAGTTGTTGTAGAAATTGAATGGGTTGACTGCTACAGGTCTCTCACCACTATTAAAAAAGCACATCAAAAGGAATGTATTATTGATGTTGTGTCAATCAGTATAATCTTCATATACGAAGGAGAACAAGGAAAAGAGAACATATTCCTAGTCCTAGCCCCTTTTTAATGGTCACACTTAATTCCCTGCTGGGGGAAGACATTTTGATGTTGCTGTTACTGCTACTACTACTAGTACTACTGCTACTACTACTACTGTTGCTGCTGCTGCTACTGCTACTACTACTATTGCTGCTGCGGCTGCTGCTACTACTACTGTTGCTACTATTACTGTTACTACTACTACTACTGCTGCTGTTGCTACTACTACTACCTCATATTTGTATCATGCTTTGAGGTTTGCAAAGTACTTTTCTCCCAACAACCAAGTGAATCAGGTAGGAGAAATATTATTCTCATTTTGTAGATGAAGAAACTGAGTCCATGAGTGGTTAAGTGGTCAACCCATGACCATGACCACACACTTTAAGTGTCTGAAGTAAGATTTAATCCTAGTTTTCTAGACTCCAAGTCAGTTCTCAGTCTGCTAGCGCCATAAGCCTGAAATTATAAGATCAAACAGGGCATGTTAGCAGGGATGGGGGAAGGGGCAGTTTTTAAACCCCTATGAGAAGTGCCTTTAGGACTAGAATTGTGATTTCATTGGGATAGAAGATTCCTGGCAATGGAAACTTCCTCTAGCAATGCACATTGGCACTTTCTCTGCAAAGTAGACTGTTACAGAATTGCCTAGAACACTGAAAAGTTAAATGACTTATTCAGGGTCATGCAATTAATATTCATCAGAGGTGGGTCATGAACCCATTTCTTTTTTATGTCAAGGCCAGTTTTCTATTCACCATACCATATCACCAAAGAATAATTCATACACTGAATAATTTTGGCTTTCCCTCCTCACATTTTCTATTAATATGGTGCTGAGGGCTTAGGGATGGGCATGGGATGATATCCACCTACCACTCCCTATAGGAGATATGTCTGACTGGAAATGGTGAGCTCCATTAACCCAACTTGGTAGTGCAAAACCACCAGAGCCACTTAAAAGAGCATTTGAGATAGTCTGAGAGGAACAGGGTTATACAAACTATACCCAAGGTCAAAAGGTGGTAGCATTCAGGGGCACTCTAAGGAGTGTATGTAAAGACAGAAAAACTGAGCAGGAAGTAGGGAGGCCCTGAACACCTAAATCAAGAATGACTGTTGAATGTCCCCTTGGGGAGAAGGAACCGAATCGTTCTGGACAAAGAAAGCAAAAGACAAGAAGGATTCCTGACAACATGCTACAGTAGAAAGAGGAATAGATTTAGAGTCAAAAGCTGCCTATGTTGGAATGAATCCTGGCTCTTTGACTTCCTACCTGTGTGACATTGGTCAAGTCACATTGTGTTCTGGGCATCCATTTCCTCATCTGTAAAATGAAGGAGTAGGACCAGATCATTTATTTCTGGGGTGTCTTCCAGTCCTAAGGGGACGCTTATCTTGGAAACACTAACAGTCCACAGATTACAGAAGGATTGAGTGGCTAATTTGTACTTGGGGATCCATTAGGATGAATGAGGCCCAGAAGTGCCAGCTACTAAAAACAAATAAAAAAAAACCCTTCTATTACATCGTAAAGTACATGATGTGCTTATAAATGAGAGCAGCACAACCACAGAATACCGCCTGGAGCTTGGGAGTATTAGGAGAGTTGCCCTCCTGCAGTATTTTTTTTTCTTTTGCCCTAAGCACTCAACAATGCTGCAGTATCAGGCCAGCTTTCCTCATCCATCTGCAATGTCTACCTCAGACCTTTCAAGTCCTGTGGCTCCAATCCCAGGGGCTCTAAGGAAGCAATCACTATGTTTCCAGGGGATATGTGATTGTTGGCACATGGAGGCTTCAGAGGAGATTTTAGTAGGTTAACTGAAGGACCATCTATTCCTGGAGTGCTTTGAATGAGTCAGCTTGGACATATGTTTGCCCTCAGTTTCAACAGAGACACTAGGTGCTTTCAGCAGAAGAAGCCAAACCTTCTAAACAATGAATTAAGCTACTTGCCCCTAACAGATGGTCTAACGCTTCCTTAGTGTCCAGGCCCAGAGCATGTACAGTGTCTTTCTTTACTGCTGTCCATGAGATCCTTGAAAGCAGGGACTGTCTTTTGATCCCTAACACACAGCTCAGTGCCTGGCACAGGAAAAGCGCTTAATAAATGCTAGCTGAGTCAACTTGATTTTATTTCTCTGAGTTTTAGTTTGTCCAGATGTAAATATGCAGGGCCTAGATTTGATGGCTTCTAAGGTCTGTTCTCACACTAAATCTGTGATCCTGCCGACAATGGCGATGAATTACCATAGACAGGCACACACACAGTCGTGATCCACCCACGCACTCGCATATAAATTATCACATGAAAATCAATAACACACACAGTACAAACCTGTATTGTAGTCTCTTTCCGTCTCCCTCCTTCTCTCTTGCCTTCTCTTTCTCCCCTCCCTTTTCCCTCTTTTCTCTCTCTCTCTTTCCTGCTGTCTCTTCTGCCTTCTCTCACTCTCTCTCTCTCTCTCTCTCTGCCCCCCTTCTCCTTCTTCTCTCTTTCCCCCTTCTCTCTTCCCTCTTTTCTCTCTTTCTCCTTTCTTCTCTCTCTTCTGCCATCTCTCTGCCTCTGTCTCTCCCTCCTCTCTATCTCTCTTCCCCTCTCTTTCTCCTTCCCTCTTCCTCCATCCTTTTCTCTTCACTCCACCATCTCTGACTGATGCCTTGAACTACTTGCCCTGACAGATAGCCTAAAGATTCCTTAGTTTCTAGGCCCAGAGCATCGATGATCTCTTTTTTCACTACTTGTCTGTGAGCTCTGAGAGCAGGGACTATCTTCTGCCTTTCTTAATCTTTTTAGCACTTTGCACAATGCTTGACACAGAGTAGGTGTTTAATGAATGCTTTTTGAGTTGACTTGATTTCATTTCTCTTGACTTTAGATTTTTCCAATAGTAAAAATGCAGGGGCCTGATCAGATGCAGCAGTAATCTCTGCCTCTGCCTCTCTCTCTCTCTCTCTCTCTCTCTCTCTCTCTCTCTCTCTCTCTCTCTCTCTCACTCTCTCACACACACACACATCACATCACATCACTTCACATTACATCTTATACAAACCTAGCTCTTACACAAACCTAGCCAATTAACATGTACAAATATCGAGCTCCAGGGGAGAGCCAATGCAGAGATCTCCAAGCAGGCAACCCCCATTCCCACCGCACTGCGGAGCCTCCCCTGACTCCAAGGCATGTGGACCAGGCTGAGCGTACTGCACCATCTTTTTGTTTGGGAGGAGTCGGCCGACTGCCTTGTGGTGTGCAGTTCTCACACTCCACCCACGCACAAAGTGACTGAGCAGAAACGAGTGCCGCATCCAAAGGCAGAAGCTAAGGACTTTTTTCCCTTGCTGACAGCAGCTTGGAGTCAGACGCTTTGCACGTTAATTAGTACTGTGTTCTAACCAGGCTTTAAAAAATGCTGGAATATTAATACCTACCAAAATAGAATGCTATTCAGCAGGGACTTATACCTGAGCAGGAAGATTCTTCTAGGTGGCAGTTTTCCTCCTATCATCTCCAAAATATGGAAGTATTTTATCATCCTCATTTTAATTTTTATTGCACCAGGAAAATTTTGATTGACATGAGTCAATAAAATGAAAATCAATCTCAAGATCTCAAGTTTGTGGGGCAGACATCTAGCTACTGCTTCCTCTCTCCCCAACCCAAATCCTATGTTACTTCTCCTCCTCCTATTTCTTATCCCTCTTCAAAGAGAGGGGGAAGTCTCTTGGCTTGGGAAAATAAATTGTCACCATTACATTTCAGTTTAGGTTCAGGGATACCTGAATCATTTCTGGGCTTTCATTACCTGCTCAAATTCAGGAGGTCAGTAGACATTGTACAGAAAAAGAGGAAATGCTTGTCTTAGAATCAGAAGACCTGAGTTCTGACCTACAATTTCACAAATATTTTTGATGTCTAGACTGATAAGAATGGATGATTGTAGGATGGCCAAGAACAACTACATAGAGGACAGAAATAGGGAAATTACAGGGAAGGTGGGCAGGGGAGAATTTCCCTAAGGACACACAGAAGCAGCTACATAGGATGAGATCCATTGTGTAGTAGTGTTAGTGGCAGAAAGATCTAAAGCATTTGGGGCAAAGAATCACAGGATGGCTTAAAGATCTTCAAGTCTGGAGGCAGAACTCTGATAGGTTTGCAAACAATAACTAGAGTCCAAAGACACTCTTTCAATGTAGGCAGTAATGGAAGGAACCTCTCGCTAACCACAGTCCCAGACAGTCATCATAATATGAATATAAACAATAATAATATATATGCATAATATACAAGTATATAACATTTAATAATATGTATCATTATATATGTACATAATTATTTGTTGTTCAGTCATTTTTCAGTTGTGTCTGACTCTTTGTGACCCCATTTGAGATTTTATTGCCAAAGGTATTGGAGTGGTTTGCAATTTCCTTCTCTAGCTCATTTGACAGATGAGGAAACTGAGGCAAATAGGGTTGAGTGACTGTAGTAGGAAGGCCGAATTTATGATCTCAAATATAATCATGTATATGTTTGAATGGTC
>JAQQSZ010019184.1:0-10420 GCA_028646595.1 Phalanger gymnotis
AAAAAAGGAAGTGGATAGCAGAGTGGATTAAGAACTGTAATCATACAATGTGTGGTTTACAAGAACATAGGGCAATGGTAGAAGGCTGGAGCAGAATATATTACCCCCTAGCTGAAGTACACAAACAAACAAAAAGAGCAGATGTGCCAATCTTGATACTAATCCTATAGGATTATATTATTTAGTTCCAACTAATCTTTAATCTATCTTCCCATGGTCTTTATTCCATATAATTTATATTGAATCATAAGCTTTAAAAGGATACATTTAATATTTCTGCCTTTCTGCATTGGTTTATGAGGATTTTATGCCCTGATATGTGATTATTTTTTTGTGTAGGTGCTATATACTGCTGAGAAATAGGTTCTTTCTTATCTCATTCAATTTTCTCCAGAAGTCTACCATATCTAACTCTTCTAAAATCCTATTCATCTCTTTAACTTCTTTCTTGTTTATTTGGTGGTTAGATTTTTCTAGTTCTGAGAGGGGGGGGTTGAGTTCCCCCACTAGTATATTTTTGTTATCTATTTGTTCCTACAACTCCCTTAAGTTCTCTAAGAATTTAGATGCTGTACCACTTGGTGCATATGTGTTTACTATTGATATTGTTTCATTGTTTATGGTGCCTTTTAGCAGGATGTAGTTTTCCTCCTTATCTTTTTTAATTAGATCAATTTTTGCTTTTGCTTTGCCTGAGATCAAGATTGGTATATCTGCTTTTTCTGTTTACTTCAGCTAAAGGATAATATATTCTGCTCCAGCCTTTTACCTTTGCTCTATGTGCGTCCCTCTTTTTCAAATGCATTTCTTGTAAACAAAACATTGTAACATTATGGTTCTTAATCCACTCTGCTATCCACTTCCTTTTTATGGGAGAGTTCACCCCATTCACATTCACAGTTATGATTACTATCTGTGTCTTTCCATCCTGTTTTTATGTTAATGAAAATGGAAAGATCTTTCCCATCCATTAATAAGCCCATGTGATCTGAGTCACATGGAGCATGTGGTGGGAGGAGCTTGCTGAATGGGTGGAGCAGGAAGTTGTAGTGAGTCAGAGCTGGGAGAGAGATGGAGTGAGTTAGAGCTTGGAAAAAGAGGAAGCAGGCAGAGACACAGAGCAGCTAGTGTGAGTGAGAGAGGGAGTGATTTTGCTTAAGAGAGTTCATTTGTGGGAAGGCCCTAAGGGAAGGAAGGCTTGGGGATGGTGGTGCCCCCTGCATTGGTAATGCATATTGATTTCTTAGTTACTATGATGGCTTTCTTTATTACTCTGATGGATTTGGCTTTCTGGGGTTTGAATAAATATTTTGGTTCCATCTTCCATGGAAAGAGTCTGTTCTATTTTGTGATTCAGAAATATGCCAAGATATTCATAGCGCCCACTGTGGGTATCACATTGACACTACATTTGGTGATGAGGATGGGATCACAAAATACAACCTCTGCTTGGAAACAGGAAGGCTTTAGTGAAGGAAATGGATATCCCAGGATGGGATGATTTACCTTATTCCTTCCTGGTGAGAGAATGGGCTAAAAGCATAGGATTTTGTGAAAACTGGGAACCGAGGCTATAGAAGGGAGCACCCAGAGATTTAGAAAGATGTTTGCAAGGAATACCAATAGAACTGGGGAAAAGAACTGACAAGGGTGTGTAGAAGAGGCTGGGCCTTGCTAGCAAGCTATCATATTATATGTAAACAGAGACAAATTGCTGGAGGAAAAGCTTCAGATGAAAAAAGAGTTAGCTGATTTGCATGAGAAGTTTTCTATGGCACAGCATTTGAATTTTCCTTTAGAAGAGCTAGCTAGAAAGTTTCAGGTGGCAGAAGAGAAGGTAGCTGTTAATTTATCTCAGAAAAAAGAAGCAAAAAATTAACAAGAGAAAGATGCATGAAGCCCTCGTGCTGGTTGGGGTTTATTGGGGCCGAAATATCTGCCAGGAAGATGCATGGGAGTAAAATGAAACAAAGTTAAATGAGGAGGCTTTTAGCAATGCAGTTGTTCGTCCAATACTAAGAAGGAAGGAGGAGAACCAGGGGGGCCACTCATTGATTAGAGAAATAATTGAAGATTTTACTCAGCAGGAGGTCACCAATATTTTGAGTTGATTTACCCCCAGAATGGGAGAATCATTAGTATCTTGGATGGGGAGAATCAGTGTTGAAGGGGCCTGAGGAATAAGGATAGATAACATAGATTGTTTGAAATTTATAGGTATTAGTCAGAATCCTTTTCTACAGCAAGTTTTAGGGATTACCATATGCAAGAAGGTAATGCAAAGAAGTAATCTATTAGCTTTAGCTTCAGAAGGCTGCAATGACCAGTATCTCACTGATTCTTTGTGGCCTAGTGGAGATAGAGCTTGATATTCACTTAGAGACTGTATGACAAAGTTAAAGGAAGAGGTAATGAAAACAGCAATTATGATTGGAGATGCAGATGAATATCATCGTACTCCCTTAACTGTTTTCAGAGAAATATAATAGTGAAGATGCCTCCTCCTGCTTATAAACACCTAATTTTGACTCCACTAATTGGGGAAATAAGGCACTCTCTTTCATAGGTGCTGGAGAAGTTAAGCGACTTAGGGGAATGGAGTGAAACAAATTTTGCCAAGAGAGAAGAGTAAATAGCCAGTGGATTCAAAGTAAGAATAGATTAACAAGAAAAGAATTGTTTACTGCTTTAAGATCAGGAATAGATTTTGGAAGACTAGATGGTATTCTAACTAATGAACTAAGAAGTACCTAGAAAAATGATTTAATATTAGATAGAATAGGGGAGTAAGAACTGCTCCTACAGATCCTCCTGAATCATAATATCCAAATTTGTCACACCTTCAGGGAAAGTGGAAAATTAGCCAACCCTATCTCAG
The DNA here is from genome assembly GCA_028646595.1 of Phalanger gymnotis. NCBI lineage: Eukaryota > Metazoa > Chordata > Mammalia > Diprotodontia > Phalangeridae > Phalanger > Phalanger gymnotis. The sequence goes on from JAQQSZ010019184.1 coordinate 2,879, forward strand.
ATTAAAAAAGTACACAGCAATAAGAAAGATGGAGTTAATACAGTTTTAGTGGGTTCATGGATTCCAGAAGCATGGCTAACCCCATATTGACCCTGCTTCTAGTTGTCTCCTTATTCTTTTCGGCTTTTCAATTTGTTTGCTAGATTTATTTCCTGAGGGTTTGGTGGCCTCTATTTGTAGATGCTTGACTTCTTGGGCTGGATGTCAACCCCTGTTGCATCAACCCTGGACCTGGCACAGACCAAGCTCCGAATGCTGGCTAAAGGACTGACCTCCTGAATGGAACCTCTTTGGGTAGGGACAGCTCTATGTCCAATCTCAGCAGGAAGTAGTTATAGATGGATAGACCTCTGACCTTTACCCCAAGGGATTTTAGGCCCCATTTGTTCAAGTGGGAATGATGGGGTGCTTCTGCTCGAGCCACACCCTAAGATATTATTTTGTGTTATCTCCAGTTACTTCTAAACTCCAACTGACCTATGTAATGGATATGAAAGATCTTGGGGGCAAATGTTATGTAAATGAAAATGGGAAGCTCTTTCCCACCCATTAATAAGCCTATGTGACCTGTCTGAGTCACATGGAAACCTGCATCACATGGAGCATGGGGTAGGAGGAACTTGCCAAAAGGGTGGAGCAGGAATGAGTGGAGCAGGAAGTTGGAGTGAGTCAGAGCTGGGAGAGAGGTGGAGTGAGTTAGAGCTTGGAAGAAAAAAGGAAGCAGGCAGAGACACAGAGCAGCTAGTGTGAGTGAGAGAGGGAGTGATTTTGCTTAAGGGAGTTCATTTGTGGGAAGGCCCTAAGGGAGGGAAGGCTTGGGAATGGCAGTGCCTCTTGCATTGGTATTGTGTATAGATTTCTTGGTTACTATAATGGCTTTATTACTCTGATGGATTTGGCTTTCTGGTGTTTGAATAAATGCTTTGATTTTGTCTTCCATGCAGAGTCTGTTATATTTTGTGATTCAGAAATACTCTAGCATATTCATAGCACCCATTGTGGATATTGCATTGACACTACACCCATTTTTTTTTCCCATTTATGCTTTTCTCTCTCCTTTCTCCTGCTTCCTCCTCACTAGAGTTTTGGTTTTGACCATGATCACCCTCAGTCTTCCCACTCTTCTATCATCCTCATCCATTTTCTTTCCTTTTTGCCTTCCTACTTCTTTCCTTTGTTCTATCCACCCCATCCCTTTTCTTTCCCCTTTCCTCTCCTACTTCCTATAGGGCAAATTAAATTTCTACACCTAACTGATTATGTTTTCCTTCTTTTAGCCAAATCTGATGAGAGTAATGTTCAAACAATGTTCATCTCCCTCCCTTCTTTCCCTCTACTGTAATACATTTTTGTGCCTTTTCATGTGATATAATTTTCCCTTCTCTGCCTCCTCCTTTCTTTTTCTACCAGTTCAATCTCTTTTCACCACTTAATTAGATTTTTGATCATCACATCACAGTCAACATATAACCACACCTTCTGTCTACATATATCCTTTTTAAATGGTATAAGAATAATTCCATTCTCAAGAGTTACAAATGTCATATTCCCTTGTCAGGATGTAAACAGTTTGCACCTATTAATAACATGCTTTGGGTATTTTTCTTTCCTATTTAGTTTTTATGCCTCTCTTGAGTCTTGTATTTGACCATCGAATTTTCTGTCTTTTCATTATGAAAGCTTGGAAGTTCTGTGTTTTGTTGATTGTCCATTTCCTCCCCTAATAAAACTATGCTAAGTTTTGCTGGGTAGTTGATCTTTGGTTATAATTCAAGATATTTTACCATATTGAATATCATATTCTGTACCTTCAGATCTTTTAATGTAGAAGCTGAGAGGTCCTAAATAATCCTGACTGTGATTTCATGATATTTAAGTTGTATCTTTTTGGCTGCTTGCAGTATTTTCTCTTTGACTTGGTAACTTTTGACTTTTGTTATGATATTCCTTTGGCATTTTCAATTTGGGATCTCTTTCAGAAGGTGATTGGTGTATTCTTTCAATGATTATTTTACTTGCTAGTTCCAGTACCTCAGGGCAATGCACTTTGATGATTTCCTGAAAGATGCTATTCTGGCTCTTTTTTCATCATGATTTTCAGGTAGAACAATAATTTTTAAGTTATCTTCCCTGGATCTATTTTCCAGATCAATTGTTTTAAAAATGAAGCATTTTGATGTTTTATTCTATTTTTCATTCTTTTATTTTTTTTTTAGATTCTTGATATCTTATAGAGCCATTAGCTTCCACTTGCCCACTTCTAATTTTTAACAAATTGGTTTCAATTAGCTTTTGTACCTCCTTTTTGGTTTGGCCCATTTTACTTTTTAAGTAGCTCTTCTCTTTAGTGAGTTTTTGTGCCTCCTTTTCCATTTGTCCAATTCTACTTTTTAAGGACTTGTTTTCTACAGTCAATTTTTGTCCTTCCTTTTCCAGGCTACTAATTCTCTCTTGCATATCTCTTTTTTCCCATTTTTTTCTTTTACCTCTCTTATTCAACTTCTAAAATCATTCTTGAGCTTTTCCAAGAAGGCTTTTTGGACTTGGGGCCAGTTCATATTCCCCTTTGAGGTTTCAGATGTGGGTATATTGAGAATATTGTCGTCTTCTGAATTTGTGCCTTGATCTTCCCTGTCCCCATAATGAGAATCTATGTTCATTGTCTGTTTCTACTTTATGCTCATGGGGTTTGCATAATTCCTGGCTTTTAGAATTGAGCTTTCCATACTGGACCACAAGTGGCACTTACTCAAGGTTTTTTTGCTGGTCACTGGCTTTGCCTTCTGGTGCCTCAGGTGCTGGCAGCTGGAGGTTTGAGGGGTCTGGCAGCTTACCTAGTGCTGAGCCCAGGTAAGCAGCACTGGACCTCTCAGGGTGGGGGTGCGGAGTCTGGTCTCTGGGAGACATCTGCTCACCTGAGCCTTTATAACAGCAAACACCCAAGCACACCCAAGATGACCTGCCAGCAGAGGTTCTTTGATCTGCTTTCTTAAAGAAAAGGCAATGTTAAGGGGGTCAACAATCTTACTTTAATCAAACATATATAAATAGAAAATACAAACAGAGAAATTAGCACAGATATCCAATGGACAGGGCTCCAACTGTCCGAACAAAGTAATAGATACATAGTCACAAAACAGGGAGAGCCAACATCTGGGTTCACAGAGCCAAGAGGTTCCTTAACAATGGCTACCCAGAGTTTCATCTGGCCAAATGACATGAATATTTTCCCCATAAGTGAGCCCCAAATCAAAATCTCACCTCAGAATATGCATGCACTTCTCAGAGCCAGAAGGTATCACAACCTATGTGACTCAGTGCCTAATTACAAAAAAGTGTGAAAGCTTTTCTGTAAGTAACCTTCTCCTAATCAAGCTTTCTCTTAGGCAAGTTCTTCTCCCAATGGGATCTATGTGACTCAGGATGTATCACAGCTATGAGCTGGATGAGAGCTCAAAAAACCAAGACATCTATGATTGAAATACCCATGTACCTTTAAACCTGGGAACACAACCCCTGTTCCAGGAAAAAAGGGGACACATGGTCACATAGGCATATTAATGGATGGTGAAGATCTTATGTTCCATTAACCCTAGAGTTTTTACTGGCTCCTGCTTACCTGGACTTTGCACTTGAATATTTGGCAGCTGGAGGATGTCTGCCTGCCACCTGGATCTGTGCCTCCTGGAGTTGTGCTTCCTGGACTTGTGCTGAATCACTGGGAGATTTGGCTGCTGGAGGACAATGACACATGTGATGGTTTTCTGAGCTGGTATCTGCCAGTTCCTCTGCCAGTGCTGAAAAACTTGTGGACTTGTGGGGGGGGGCAGGGTTTCTAGTGTTGGTACTTGCTTGCTCCACCACCCTAGGGCTTCATATCTCCCCCTGATTTGCTGAGATAGGGCTTGTTTCCTTCTTGATGTGATACCTCACATCCTGTGCTGCTCTCCTCCCCCAGAGTGAGAAGGGCTTTTCTGATTAGTTTCGCAAGATTCCTGGGCTACAAGACTGCTATATGCATTTTTCAGGTATTCCAGGTGATATTTTCTGTGGTGATATTTTCTGGGCTTTCACAGGTCAATAGGGAAGGGTAAGAGTGACTTACTTCTTACTCTGCCATCTGGAATCCCTGAAATAGAAGTTCTAAAGGCCTCATTTCCAAAATACATAGAGAAGTGAGCCAAATTTATAAGAATACAAGTCATTTCCCAAATGATAAATGATTAAAGGATATAATCAGGCAATTTTCAGATGAATAAATTAAAACTATAGTCTTATGAAAAAATGCTCTAAATCCTTATTGAGAAGAGAAATTCAAAATATAACGACTCTGAGTTATCACTTCATACCTATCTGATTGACTAATATAACAAAATAGGAAAATGATATGTTGGAGAAGATGTGGGAAATTCGGAACACTGATCCAACCATTCTGGAGAGCAATTTGGAATTATAGCCAAAGGGCAACAAAACTGTGCATACCCTGTGATCCAGCAATACCACTTCTAGGTCTGTTTCCCAAAAAGATTATAACAATAGGAAAAGGACCCACATGTAGAAAAATATTTGTAGCAGCTCTTTTTGTGGTGGCAATGAACTGGAAATTGAGGGGATGCCCATCAATTTGGGAATGGCTGAAAAAGTTGCGGTATATGAATGTAATGGAATACTGTTGTTCCATAAGAAATGAACAGTCCAATTTAAAAAAAAATCTGGAGTTACATGAACTGATGCTGTATGAAGTGAGCAGAACCAGTAGAACATTATACAAAATAACAGCAGCATTGTGCAATGATGAAGTTTGACAGACTTAGCTCTTGTCAGCCATATAATGATCTAAGATAGTTCCAAAAGACTCATCATGGAAAATGCTATCCACATTCAGAGAAAGAACTATGGATTCTCCATACAGATCAAACATACATATTCTTTTTTTCTTTTTTTCCCTTTTTCATGATTTTCCCTTTTGTTCTGATTCTTCTTTCACAACGTGACTATTATGGAAACATGTTTAATATGATATATAGCCTATATCAGATTGCTTGCTGTCTTGGGGAGGGGAAGTGGAGGGATGGAGGGAGAAAAAAATTTGGAACTCAAAATCTTATAAAAGTGAATGTTGAAAACTATTTTTGTATGTAATGGGAAAAAATAAAATACTTTCAAGTGGAAAAAAAAGAATTTTCTTCTCCATATTATGTCTTTTCTATAAGAAGTCTTCTCCACACTCCAAATGATAATAGTTAACTTCTGCCTCTTACAAGATGACATTTAGCTGTTTTCCCACAGACTCCTCAAAACTGAAAGTTAACATTCTATAGAGAGTCAGTTTAACTGTGTCAGTTTGGTTTCTCAAAAAGATTGATAGTTAAACTATCTTAGTCTTGGTCTTTCACATAGAATGACAGTCACATTCCTGCAGTCCTCTCACAAAATCCTTGTGTAATGTCAGTTGCACCAAAGTTCTATTCCATTTTCCTTAAAGCAACAATAGCAATTGACAGAGTCTGTGAAATGGGTTAATTAACATAAGTTTAAGGAAATATTTTGTTCTTTTTCAACGAAGGCATATCGTAATATCCAGCTCACAAGAGAACACTCCCTTATCACAAAGACAAATAAAACAAGCAATTAACTCAATGCCAACCAAGAGAACACTATACCTAACATTATGTAATGCATTTGGCATCTTTAGAACCCCATTGTTTTACCAAGAAGACAATATTATGTTTAAAAATACATTTCTATTAGCCTTTTTATTATTTATTTGTACATCTAATATTGTAGCAATTTTATATGGTTCAAATTTCTTAGCTCTGCATTAATCAGCACATATGCCAACAACCACTTACTAACAATTTATTCATGTTAGATTATGAATCATTTCATATTAGTCTTACAATCTTACAATGGCTCTCTCAATTGCCCATATCCATAACTTATGATTCATAGAGTCCATTGCATTTCATATACCAAAATTTCTTCAGTCATTTCCCACTCGATAGTTATTCACCTTGGTTTTTTTTTATTTTTTTTTTAATTTTTAGTATACAACATTCAGTTCTACATAATTTTGAGTTCCAGATTTTCTTCTCCTCCTGCCCCCTCATTGCCCAAGATGGCATGGAATCTGATATATCTTCTACCAATAACTTCACATTGAACTTATTTACACACTAGTCAAGTTGTGAAGAAGAATTATGACCAATGGAAGGAATCATGAGAAAAAAGAAACAGAACCAAAAAAAACCCAAAAACAAAAGAGAGAAAACAAAGGGGAAAAAAGGCAGGGATAAAATGTACCTCAATCTGCATTCATACTTCACAGTTCTTTCTCTGGATGTAGCTAGCATTTTCCATTGTGACTCCTTTGGAGTTGTCTTTGCACCTTGTGTGGCTGAGAAGAGCAAAGTCTATCAGGGATAGTCCTCACAGAATCCATATATCTCTGGTTGTGTATAATGTTCTCCTGGTTCTGCTCTGCTCACTCAGCATTATATAGTGTAGGTTTTCCAGGTTGTTATGAAGTCCCTATCATCCCCATTTCTTATAGCACAATAGTGTTCCATTGCCTTCATATACTACAACCTGTTCAGCCATTCCCCAGTTGATGGGCATCCCCTTGATTTCCAATTCTCAGGTACTACAAAAATAGCTGCTATAAATATTTTTGTACATATGGGTCCTTTTCTCACTTGTGTGATCTCTGGGATACAACCCTAGAAGAGGTATTGCTGGGTCAAAGGCTATGAACATTTTTATAGCCCATTGGGCATAGTTCCAAATTGGTCTCAGTTCACAACTCCACCAGCAATGTAACAATGTTCTAATTTTCCCACATCCTCTCCAGCATTTATAATTTTCCTGTTTTGTCATTTTAGCCAATGTGACAGGAGAGATGTGGTACCTAAGAGTTGTTTTGATTTGCATTTCTCTAATCAGTAGTGATTTTGAGCATTTTTTCATATGCCTATAGATATCTTTAATTTCTTCCTCTGAAAACTGCCTGTTCATATCCTTTGACCATTTCTCAATTGGGGAATGACTTATATTTCTATATATTTGGCTCAGTTCCCTATATGTTTTAGAAATGAGGCCTTTGTCAGAGACACCGATTGTAAACATTTTCTCCCAATTCTCTGCTTCCCTTCTAATCTTTGTTGCATTGGCTTTTTTCATACAAAAACATTTCAATTTAACATAATCAAAATTAAATATTTTGCATTTTGTAATTCCCTCTATCTCTTGTTGTGTCATGAATTCCTTTCTTTTCCATAAATCTGATAGGTAAACTATTCCTTGCTCTCCCAAATTACTTATAGTATCAGCCTTTATTCCTAAATCATGAACCCATTTTGACTTTATTTTGGTATATGGTATAAGATATTGGTCTATGCCCAGTTTTCCCTACCATTTTCCGATTTTCCCAGCAGTTTTTATGACATAGTGAATTCTTAGCCCAGAAGCTGGCTTCTTTGGGTTTATCAAAGAGTAGATTGCTATAGTCATTGATTTCTCTGTCTTGTGTACCTATCCTATTCC